>CAUYRT010045352.1:0-20694 GCA_963574885.1 Lepilemur ruficaudatus
TTAATTTCTTTCTATTTTATAGTAGAGACGGGGTCTCGCTCTTACTCAGGCTGGTCTTGAACTCCTGACCTTGAGCTATCCACCCGCCTCGGCCTCCCAGAGTGCTAGGATTACAGGCGTGAGCCACCGCGCCCGGCCAATGTGGCCATTTTTGCAAACAATGTACCTCACCTGGGAAAACTAAGTTTTTGGATATATGATTATTAGATCCTATGTAACAATCTTTACTCTAGCCATCAATCATAAATATAGAGTTTTCCATTTATTTTGAAAGGCTGTAGCTTTAAAACATATACATTAATTTGGAAGGATGCAAAGAGAGACCAACAAAATTAATTGAAGCAATTAGTACTAGGACTGTTGGGCAAATGTAAAGATAAGGATTACTTTTAAAAACAATCCAACATTTTATATTGCATTAAGTTTTCCATGTACTTTCATATGCTTCATTGTTTTGAGACCCTACACGATACGTAGGTTTCCCTCACTTTATATATAAACCTCTGAGGCTCAAAAACCTGCCCCAAATCATTTAGTAAGTGGCAGCAGCAGCCCTTAAATACTTAAATCCTGGTCTTCTGACTGTGACCCTCGCACTTTCTACTTCACTCTGCTGCCTGCAGATTACAAAGGGCTGATCTAAATAACAGTGTGCCAATTTTTATACAATTTTTAAGAATTCTCAAATTCTTGAAAATATAGTCATAATTTAAATGCTGTGATAAATGTTTTCAAAAGTAAATAATCACCTTCTAAATAGCTAAAAAATGACTCTCAGCTGTCTTTGAATGCTATGGATAAAAATTCACTGAAAGAAATGAACTAAGCTCTTGAGTTTTGCATATCAATTCAGAGGTAGCTTGAGGTAGCTTGGGAGTTTAGGGTTTTCTAACTATGGGTTCCCCAAGCCCTCTTTTTGGTGGTACTCACAGCTTCTTGGAAAAAGTCAAGATGCCTCTGTTTTGGGTGTGGCTCCCAAATTTGCTTCTGTAAGTAGTGTGACTCATTTGTTGAGCTCACTTAATGCAAAGTGGTGGGAAGTTGTGGGAAGTAAGCTACTTACCAGGAGAAAAATATAGTACTTTGGGGGTTTTAATGGCTTTCCTGAGACAAGGTGTCTGCTGAGCTGAAACAGCATAAGCACTTTGAAGGGTGTGTTCTGTGTCTGACCGAAAACCTAGCATCAGTATCATCTGATGAATTCTGTTAGGAAGGAAGGAGACTGACATTTATTAATCACCAATCATTGAGAGGTCTTGTGCCAGGTGCTTTGCATACATTATTATTATACTGTTTTAACCTTTATAAAAACCCCATTTTGTGAATAAGGGAACTAAGGTTAGAAAATTTGGCAGGCTTGTTCATAGTCATGCAGCCAGTAGGTAGTGGAGCTGAGATTTTAAAGCCCTTATTCTTTCTGAATCCACCAGGCCTGGAAGGATGTACAGTAAAATCATACATTGAAGTCACTGCTGGGAAAGCATGTGAAGGGCTTAAATTAGCAGCTACACCACCTGAAGAAAAATTAAAGAGAAATTATTTGTGGTGAAGGGAATTTTTTTGTCTAGTGAAAAATTTTATCACTTTGTCTGGACTTCCTGTCCAGATGCTCTGTCTTCAGGGTGCTCAGTCAATCTTTCTTCTCTCCAACCAAGTCCCTTAGTCCTCGTACAAGGCTGAATTCTGACGCCCAGGATGAGCGTGAGCAGATGCCAGGCTGGTGTGTTATTTTATGAGTGAGGGCTTCTGAGCTAACTCCCATGAGCTGTGACTCACTGGGCTTCTAATTATAGCTCGTCCTGGCTGCTCAGAGAATGGGTTTGCCTCAATGGTTTCCAGGGACAGATTAGCTCAGTCCTGTGTTTTGTGGGCCTTGGGTGTCCAGCCAACTCATGTTGTTCTTTGTGGAAATAGAAACGAGATTGAAATGCTGTCAGGAATTTGAGTGGTGCCTCTGAAAGGTTTCACAGCAACTTAACAAGCCTCTTAGCAAGTGGTCTTGGGTTCTGATGACAGGGGCAGAGTTTGGCAGTCCTGCTCCAGGTTTCAACACTAGAGTGTACAATTCCTAAAAGAGCTTTGGGGCCACGAGAACAATAATGCCCACAGCTGTGGTGGTGGTGATGGATGATAGACTTTAGACCCCACAGAAGCAGCTGTGGGGGGCACCCTGCAGGCAATATCAGTGGGCAAAATAGGGAACAGAGCATAGAGGGAAAGAAAGAGAAGATATCAGATGACCTGTGGAAACTGATGGATCTCTTACAAGTGTACGTGGGGACACCTCCTAGACTCCTAGAAGTAAAAGCAGATGAGGAGAAGAGCTTCTGAAACACAGGCTGCATTGACCCAGAATGTTGGGACTGCAAGGGACCTGAGAGGTCCTAAATTTAACTGGCACACCCTTTAGCACCTTCAGAGCACAACAAATATCTAAATTCTCCTTTAAAATTAAAAGATTTTCTTGTGTTTATGATTTGGTTGATTAAAATTGAGACCTTTTTTTCTGCCATTTAAAAAAGACATTGACAGCATTTAGTGGTATATTTCCACCTGTAAGATCATTAGAATTTGATCTATCTAAAGTGGTGTATTTACATTTTTTGCACAAAAATTTTTATAGATGGCACAAAGCTCAGGATTCTGAGGATGGATTTGCTCCTGACACTGCCTTTTCTGTCCGTCCTGTTGCAGTTACTTTACCTCTGCAGCTCAGACACTCACCGACACTAACTGAATCACAGAGCTGGCTTGGGATCGGGGTGGGATGACAGGGAGACCAGAAAGAGGGCAAGAGGGGCCTGGGGCCAGATCTCAGCCTGAGTCAAACTTTGAAAAGACCAGGACTATATGCCAAGCAGAAGGGCCAAGAGGCAGAGCAGAACCAGTCCTTGGACTGGAGCAAAGACAAGGACTCAGGGAGAATAGGAGTAGGCAAAGGGGGAGGGTGTGGGAAACAGCAGACAGACTTCCTTTCTAGTGCCCACTCTCATCACCCTGGAGGAGCCCCAGAGCAATGGATTAGTGGTGAAGCTTGGTAGGATTGTTCTGTAATCGACCAGCATTGTCTGCTCTGGAAGACGAAGGGAGAGTAAGAGCACACATGCTGCTTTGGTATGTGGCGGTATGGCCAGATGCTTAAAAGTGCAATTTCTGCAGGCGGTGTCTTCTTGACCCCTTATGGCTGGTGACCTTGGACAAGTCACTTTACTCTTCAGTGTCTCATTTCCCAATTTGTAAAATGAGATAAAAAACCTATAACAGTTTTGTGAACATCCAACACAGTAAGGTAGGAACATTCCTAGAATAAAGCCTGGGACACAGTTGGCACTCAATAAATGTTAATTGCTACAACAGTGCTATCCCTGATCTTGGGCACCTACCATGAGCAGCTATGGAGTATCTGTGAGATGCAAGGAGGAGGATCAGATTTAAAAGGCCGTAGCAAACTTGAGGTTAACTGGACAGCTTCTCTTTTTCTGATAATGTGTTTTGAAACTAAAGGATTTAGTTTCAAAACCTGAAAGTATGTTTGGAAGCTGAATGCTGGAAGGGATGCTCTCAGAACAATGTCTATTACATAGAAACAGCTTCCACCTAATCCACATTGGTGCTAAGTGTAGGCTTTTGTTTAAACCACTTGTACCACTTAATTAGCTTGCTCTATGGTTATTTTTAGTCTGCAAACTTTTGAAAATCCTCTCCCTGCACTGAAAGTGAAAAATGGAGGGGTGTGAGTGGAAGAGGCTCCGACCAAGCAGGCTTGGACCTTGTATTGTGTCACTGACCTTGCCTTGTGCAGACAGGGGTTGAAGATGATGTGACCTCTTCTCTGAACTCCACCCCATTGCCCTACCTAGGACCTGGTGGCCCCTGAGTCCAACACTTTACCTCCAAGTATCTCAGTCAGAGGCTCTTTATTTGCTCACGGCCCACATAAGTCACGTTCAGGAGGTGGAGGAAGTACCACCTCATCTTCCTCATCCCTCCACCTCTTTAAGATGTTTGCTCTCTTGCTAACCTCTCTCTCCTTTCTGCCCTCAGTCCCCAACCTGCTGGGCGCATGCCTCATTATTGGAGCACTCAAGCCTCTGTTTTCCTCTCTAGGCCAAATCCCATTGTCATTTTCAGTGACTCAACTTTCAAGGGGACTGTCATCTGGCTCTTTAGTTTCTTGGTTTGGTTCCTCGATTTCCCTCATGTGCATTGTTGACCCTTCCATTGCCACCTCAGCCACCCACTCACCTGTTCAAATTCTGGACATTGTCATCACAGGAAAGTAAACCACCTTTGAAATCTGGATGGAGACACCCTCTCTGACCATTGCGTCCTACCTTCCATCTCACCTCCTCTGTCATTCTTCTTTGGCTCAAGACAGTCCCGTCTTTATTCACATCCCACCTTGTCCTATCCCAGATTTCATGCCCCCCCTCTATTGTAATCCCTCTCTTGCAAATACCCTCAGCTCCCGTGTCTTATCCTATTTCCTATTGACATAGCAAAACTCCAACTCCTTGTTGAATCCAACTTGTTCAGAGAGTAGAGAAGGAAGAATTCTCTACTCTGGACAATTGGACATTGCAAGAGAAGATCAAAGAATGAAGGTCACTGGTTTCACTTAAAATTCATGATCAAAATCTCCAAAGATGTCTAGCAATCCTATCATTTTTCTCTAGAAATTTTAGCCTTCCCAGTTTCCAAGGTGACTATTTGTACTTAAAACATACCCTATCTTCCTCTACTTATCTCTGGATGTACCTCCCTGCATACCTCACTAAGAAAATAAAAGTGGCCAGACACACACTTCCTTCATTTCTCTAACACAGAAAATGCACACCTGTCTATATGTCATTGCTCTGCTATTTGCCTCTTGTTGCAAAGCACAAAGTGTCTCTCACTCCACCAAGGACCAGTCTCTCCCATCTCCTCTTCTCAAGGACTTCGATATCTTACCTATCTCCCTTTATTCTAATATGTGTAATTTTTCCCTTTCTACCAAGATATTCCCATCACTAAATACTATATGCTTTTAAGTATTTATTTTAAAAAGTAATACAGAAAAAATCCTACCCTTTGTTAATTTAACGGTCCTCCACTAGTTTCATTCTTTTTAGCCAAAATTCAAAAAATGCACCCACATACTCTGCCTCCATGTCTTCTCCCATATTCTCAAATTATTCCACACTGGCTTCCATCCCCACCTCTTACCTGAAATTGCTTTTGTCAAAGTTACCAATGACCTCGAAATTCAAGGGATACTTTTCTATCCTCGCCTTCCTCAACCCAGTTAACCATCCCCTCCTTTGAATGTTTTCCTTTGTTGACTTTCCTCATACCTACTGTCTGAACCTGCTCCGTCTCCTTGGATGTCCTCATTCTCTCAATATCCTAACAACAGAGGACCCAAGGTTCAGTCCTGGGCATTTTCTCTCCTCTACATACTCATCTCAATGCTTTAAATGCCATCTATGTGCCATCTATATGATGATGGCTCCCAAATTCATGTGTCTAATCTTGATAACTCTAATGAGGTCCTCACTCTAATAATCATAAAAACAATAACAATAGTAAATAACAACAAAAGTACTGGCATGCCACATGGCAGGCCTATTTGAAGCACTTTACATAATTGAATAGTTAATTATCACATACCTTTGAAGCAAGTACATTGTCATCCCCACGCTATAGATGGGAAACTGAGTCATAGAGTGGTTGTGTGTTTTGCAACCCACAATTGGTAAACAGTAGATTTGGAATTTGAAATGAAATAATTGGTTCTATCTGCTAGACAGAAATTTTTTTTTCTTTTTAGACAGAAATTTTTATACATATTGTTCCAATGTGTTCTCGTGACACGTTACTCAAGACAGAAATCTGAAAACCATCTGTGGGTTATTTCTTTCCCTCACTCTCCACATTTAATCCATTTGGAGTTCCTGGTCATTTTAGCCTCACCATGTGTTTTGAGTTCAATTACTTCTTTCCATTTCTCCTGCCATCACTAGAGTTTTTTTTAACCTTGACACTATTGACATTTGGGGCTGGCTAATTCTTTATTGTGGGGGCCACTGTGTGCATTTTAGGGTGTTTAGCAGCATCACTGGCCTTTACCCAATAGATGTCAATAGCATTACCCAGCTGTGACCATCAAAAATGTCTCCAGACATTGCCACATGTCCCCTGGGGAACTGAGAATAACTGACTTGGTCCAAGCTCTCATTATCTCTTCCCTGAACTACAATAGTAGTCTCCTACCTGGACTTCTTGCTTCCACTTTTATTCCTATTTTTATTTTGTTGTCCACAAAACAAGCAGAAAATGGAAATAAGATTGTGTTATTCCTCTATCTAAAATACCTTAATGCTTTCCTATTGAATTTAGAACAATAATTTTGGGAAAAATATCAGATTTTTACAAAGGCTTTGTGTGATCTGGGCTCTGCCAAACTCACCAGTCTAACTCCATATTATCTTCCCTTTTGCTTCACCCACATAGGACTTCTTTCAGCTCCTGGAATCAGTTGAGCTTTCTACCAACCTGTTCTTCCCCCTGCCAGGGAATCTTCAATTTCCCTTCTCCTCAGTGTGTACACACTCACACCCCAACACACTCCTCCTACCCCACCCTGCGTTTCATAAGTGTCTCCTTATCATCCTGCAGGGATATCATTTTCATGGAGAGACCTTCTCTAATCACCCTATCCAAATCTGCTCTCTATTATTCTCCATCCCTGCACTGCACCCTGTTTCTTTTTTCTTTTTTTGTACCACTTATGTAGTTTTTTTTTTTTTTTTTGCGAGACAGAATCTCATTTGGTCACCCCAGGTAGAATGCAGTGGCATCATCGTAGCTCACTGCAGCCTCAAACTCCTGGGCTCAAGCAATCCTCCTGCCACAGCTTCCTGAGTAGCTGGGACTACAGGCATGAGCCACAATGCCTAGCTAATTTTCCTATTTTTAGTAGAGATGGGGTTTCACTGTTGCTCAGGCTGGTCTCAAACTCCTGAGCTCAAGCAATCCTCCCACCTTGGCCTCCCATAGTGCTAGGATTACAGGTGTGAACCACCACACCTGGCTCACTCATTGTATTTATCTATACATTTGCTTTCAGATGCATGTCTTCCATCTCCCACATTAGGCTGAAAGCCCCACATGGCATGGTCATGTCAGTGTTCTTTACTGTGGGGTTCAGACCCTTGGCATAGGGCCTGATGCATAAAGACAACAAATTACTCAGTGAAGAGGCTGATAATTGTATGGCACTTACAGTGATTGAAGAATTCCAAAGATTTCCATAAAAACACCTGATGATGAAATGTCATCTTGGGAAGAATAACATGAGTAAAGGAGGGGGATTTAGCCATAACCGGGAGTTTCATCAGAGCCAACATGGTTTGTCTTGGAAAAAAGGAAATCCTCATTGGGCTGCCACTGTGCATTCCTGAGCTCTGAACTGGTCGGGTTTGTTATTCCTGGCCACAGTTACCCACCACTGGACAAGTCCTTGGGTAGCATGGTTTTCCCCCTTTCAGTTTGTGGTTGCAGTGTGGGGGAAGTACCCCCATTATCGGTTCTGCCAGGCTCCACATTCAGGATGTTAGGAAACAGGAATTAAGTATAACTCCCTTTGGGGCCGTTTCAGCAGCTGTGGTTTCTGAGGAAGTTCTCTTCTCCCAGAGTCAGCTTCCAGGGAAAGAAGATGCAGAGCAAGGTTAGTGTCCGTGACTTTCTTCCAGGAGTACACTGGCGGCATCACCCCTCATGCCCCAGAAGGGGTCTAGTCATTTCTAAAGCCTGAAGAGCCTCTAGGCAATATTTAGCCCAAAGTTCTCATTTTGTAGAAGGAAATTGAGGCCATGAGAAATTTGACCTGCCCAATGTCACATGGCTGCTTAATAGAAGAGGTGGATTCAAACAAAATTCAGGCCTCTATTTATCATACCTTCTTGACTGGAAGGTCCATTTCAAAACATACAATTTTTTTTTTCCTGATTAAAGAGTAGCATGTAATGAAGATTCACAACTGCCATTCTGGGTGCTCTGGATTCTGTTAAATTGTAGGAGAACCACTTTCAGATTCCTTTCTAAGAGACAGCTCCTGGCAAAAGCCACTGTCAGCAGGAGTCGTATGTGTCTAGGTGAAGTCCCAGCCTTGTCCTCTGACCTCAGCTCACCCTTGTTTCCCTACCCTTTTGGTTTCTTTAGTTTCAGCTGTAATTTATCAACCAGCAGCCAGCCTGTTGGGTTCCTCCTCTAACCCATCCATCCACAGTCCCCTCTTAGTCACCTGGCCAACCCTTGCCTTGACTCCAGACCCTTCATTGGCCCAGTTCTGGCTTGTCCTGAATACACATTAGCCATGCTCAGTACCTGCAGACCCAGCCAACCCAACTGCCCATAGCCTAGAAGCTCACCCATCAGCACAGAGCACCCCCTTGACCCATCAAGAGAATACACGAACCCAGGCCAATCCCACCTTCCTTGTCTCCCTCCCCCTACTGGGGAAGTACTGAGAGAAACAGCTACCACACAGAATACAAGAGCATTCCACCTTGCTATGAACTGTTCTATTTTCATTTTTCATGTAAGGGTTTTACAGTGTATTAATTTTTGTGAGCCATCTCAAGTTCTTCTTGGAAGGAATAGACAAATATTCCTATTAACATTTATGAGGGAATAAATAGATATGAGCACAAACAATATATTCACTGTGACAGAATTGGCCAAACAAGACCAAATCATCTGAGCAGTAAGGACTATCAACTGGGTCCTTTGAGCTAAGAGTTTTTCTTATGCTCAGCATTGGATCTTCAAAGGAGGAGAGGAGTTGGATACAGTTGTGTAAGCAATGAACTATAGATTTGGATTTTCTGGACAAGATTGAAATATGTGATGGATGCTCCCTCTCCCTTTTTATTTTTGGCCATCCACCATCCTATTTCCTCTATTTGGGGAGATTTTCTTACCCTATTGTGTTTGTGTTGGTAGAACCCAGTGCCCTACCTCCTCCTACAGAAGTTGAAAGAGGGAACTGCCTTCTCCTGAGTTCTGGCAGTGTGGACTTAGACTGTCAGATGCTCCTACGTAGGACTTGGAATCTTTTGGATGAAAATAAGGTCATTGTAGCAATAACGGTATGGCAGTAATGGTGGAGACAACAGCCATAGGCAATAGTCACAGCACCAGCTGTATCCATAGCAGGTGTTCAACAAGTTCTTCCCAACACGTGATCTTGATCATGCTTACTGTTCCCTGCATCCCTGGAGCTGCTCTGTGCTTGCATTTTTTGAAGACTCACTCCCTTGCCTTTTTGTCTATTCTGTGAATTTCTCTACATTCTCCCAATAAGTTTATTTTCTGCTTTGGTTAATCTAGAATTGATTTTTGTTGCTTATACTCAAAGAATCTGGATCATACCACATGAGTGAGGTGAATTAATCCCCCCAGAACTCTTCTGAATAGGACACTAGAAATTCTCAATGGTGTACTTAAGTACCTGGTTCTAGAAAATAAAGTTTAGAGAGGTGCTTATATGATCTGTGCTCTCCAAGGAGATAAGAAGAGTTATAGGCATTGATGCCTGTTTATCCTCAGAGCTGCAGGACTACACAAGTAATATTAATTGAACGAATGAATAAAATCTCTCTCCAGAGAAAGTTTGGCTCATCTTTGAGTTTCTTGCCAGGTAGAGAACATAAATTGGAAACAGTGGTACATACTACTCTATGTCTTCATGGTGCTGTTTAACTGAGGCCACCAAATCTTGTTTAACAGCAGAAATACTCTTTCTTTATCTGATGAATGTCTTGAGATGCAGAAGAAAATTGGATCCTGGAAATCCTGATTCCTTAAGTGCTTATTCCTTCAAATGTTCTAGAAAGAAGACATTGGAAGAATTGATTTGCCTCTGGTTCATTGGATCCCTGTGATTGTCCAGCACTGGGCTTATATAGCATTTCTGGATCAACCCTGAACCAGGTGTACTGAAGGTTCATCAAACCTGAACCCTTAGTATTGCTGGGAAACTATTCAGAGTTGGAAGCTAATTCCACACAATGATTGAACATGTTGAGAAAGGACCTGAGATTCCCTACAACACACCCTCTGGAAGCCACATGGAATTCAAATCCTTCCTTGGGACCTGGTGACCAGATGAGCAGGCTACCTCCAGTGGCCCCTCCCCAGCCATAATCCCACCAGCATCATTTCAGATGAAACATCCCCATTTTATTCACAGGGGACTGTTCCACATACCTTCTTTTTGTTTGTTTGCTTTTATTTCAGTGATCTTACAATGGACATGGATGGAAATCCCTTACAAAATCCTATAGATAGCATTTTCTCTAACATCTAAACTAAGACACAGAGAATTTCCAGAAACACGAAGGCATTTCCTCTCCTGAAAAATGAAGGTGTGGTGGACCAAAGAATTTCTCAATAAATTCCTTCAGGAAGGCTGGTGCAGAACTACTCATCACCTTTGTGGAGTTTTAAAGGTACAGGTTGCTACATGTGCTTCCTTCTTCCCGAATCGAAGGGTCATGCACATCTTGGTGGAGATGAAACCTGAGAGCTTTCTGGGGTTGATGCTGGAAATCAGTAGGGAACAGTCTCGGCTTTGATGAGAGAACCAGGGGTGTGGGGAGTATCCCAAGCTAATTCTGAATCACCAGGAGACTGATTTTCCAGAAGGGGAAGGATCTAAAGAATCAATCCAGAGAAAGGAGAGTGTCTGGAGGTAGGAAGACCCAATTAGAGCCATCAGAGATAAGAATCTGGAAATAGTTAAGATGGCAATCTGATGGATTTTGCTGAATAGCATCTTCCTCATTTGTAACATGGCACCCTCAGGTTAGTGACTTACCCCACCGTATTTCAAAGGAGCTGCCTTGCATGGATATGATAAAGGGATAAATATGCTTACATTTAACATGAAAGTTTGAGAAACTTCGTGTCCTGCCTATTCAAGGATGTGGATTATCCACCTCCTTTTCAACTACCCACATTCACATCTCTTACTCCTTCTCCCTGAGGCTGGGAGAACAGGAGTACCACTCCCTGGCTGCCTGATTCAGAGAACATCTTGGCCCATCCTTAGGTTGTATTTTTCTACCCAGGTAGTGACAATAAGACAGAATTGACTTCATTATTGTCTGTTTTTTATAGTGGCATTTCTCTGGGAGTCTTGGCATCTTGTTTTAATGCACAAGTATGTTTTCCTTTATTGACCAAAAGTTTGAGATTCAGAAAAGAACAGATTCTAAAGGCTCTAGTTCCTGAAGCTCTGCTTTCTTCAGAATTTTTGGTGGGTAGGCAACTCAAGAGGGATAGACAGTGAGAGAGTGTTCAGGAAATAGGGAGAGAATCCCCCACGAAGAGTGTGTTTATGTTCATGGTGGCCCAGACCTACTGAGGTCTGCATAGAGACAAGGGTGAAATAAGACTGTGTTTTGGAAACTCTGGTGGGAAGGAGGCAATGAGTCAGTGCTTACTATCCCCAGAAAAAGATATTGCTCACTGGGGAGGCTTTGGGGCAAGGCCTGTACATGTATCTTAAAGGTGGGGTCGGAAAGAGAGATTGGCAGATGAGGATTTGGAGGAAAGGAATGGGGGAGAGAGAAGGGGAATGAATGAAAGATGGGAAAACACAAGGGGGAAATAGTACTGAAAGTGGGTCCCCGAGGGAGAAAGAGCCGTCAAAGTGGAAGCAGAACTCACGTTGATAGTTAACAGTGAAGGGAGATTTACAGATTGTGCGGGGAACCCACAGACATTCATTTCATTTTTTCATGCTTCTAATTTTAATTGCCTTTCAACCCAACACATGTGAAATAATTGTGGTTTAGAGCAATGTAGTTTTGGTAACCTTAGGGCTATACTTAATGTCCAAGTTTAGGGTTTAGCCAAACACAGCATACCTGGAAATGGTCCTTTATTTATCAGTAGCTGAAATAGAAGCTGAGTCACTGAAGTGACACAAACACATGTGGTGTCTGTCTCATTCCTTGTAGTCCCATGGGGTGTTGGTGATCTTTGCTTTTGTTTGCTCAAGCCTTGAAATCTCCTCTCTCAGTATCAATATCTACTCACTTCAATCAAGGCTGATGCCTCTCAAATGGGTCCTTTACTAGTTACTCTCCCAGATAGCAAAGACTTTGTTTTTATGATTGACTTTCAGAGTTGAGCTACAGGGAATTCCATCAACCAAAGTATCTGCAATCCCCCCGCCCATTATTTCAAGCATGTGAAATTGAATAGGGCTCATCTCTGAAATCTCAGCTACACTTAAATTGGATTTCATTTGTTCTTAAAGGGAAGCAGGGAGAAAGAATCCATCTGGTTTGGGAAAGGACATATACCCTTTTGTAATCAGCTACAATCACTATCCATTCTACCCCCAGCCCCTAGCCCTAGTATAGTGGAAGGAATAGGCTAGGATGGGGGCAATGGCTATCTCAGTGGTTCAGAAGCCACTAGAAAACCAATGGGGTGGATTTACATTTGTAAGTATGGTGGGCATTCCCTTATTTCCATATGTCCTTTCTATCAGAGACAAGACTATGAGAATCCTCCAGTTTACCTACATTGAGGGAAATCAAGATGATCTCTTGGATCATCAAGAGAAAATACTAGAGCTTTTATAATATTTGGGTTTTTTAAATCTTATCCTTTTACCTTTTCTATTTTTATGCATGTTATAATATCCATTACACATTAGTATATTTGCAAATGTATATTACCTACCTACCCAGTCATTCTCTTTCTCTTTCTCCCCCCATGCCACCACATCTGCCATATGTCATCTATCTATCCATCCCTCTGTTAGGAAGTATGCTGAACAGCTTCTTTAGAAATATAAGTTCCCAAGAGGTTCTGTTCCAGCAGGCTTCAGTTGAGACTTAAGAAACCATAGTTACCTGACTCATTGATTTTCATTAAGGGACCTTTTTCTTCAGTGTAAACTTGTACAAAGTCCGGCCATGCAAAGCAGATAAAGATGGGCTGCTCATGTGCAGGAGGGCTGGAGGTAGGGGCAGGGGATGGTCCAAGAATCTTGGGTTCCCTTCCGTTTGTTCTCTTTTGTTCTCCTTGGTCAGTGGAAACACCCATCCACTGTGGTAGCTTCTGAAAGATGCATCTTTGGAGAGTACCTGGTTCAGTCCTTGAAACCGGATGAACAGGACATGCCCCATCACCCTTCTCAGATTAGATCTGGTAGATATTTCCCACCAGCTGGGTTCATTCTGGCCTGTTCTTCATGCCACATGCTAAACATCCCCTCACCCTCACAGCCCAGGCTAAGAGAAGGGACTGTAGCTGCTCAGGCCTGACATGTGGAGTAGACTCCTTCCCCTTCTATGAGAAGCTGTCTTCCCCAGGCCATTTCCTGCCTTCCTTCACTGCCTCGTTTTTGTCAGCACAGTTTACATCCCCACAGCAAACGGTCAATACCCATGACCGTGTGCATTGCAGAGTATAGCCCGACTCCCGCAGCAACCATTTCTCTGATCTTATTTCAGACTTGCAGTTAGCTCCCTCTGTAGAAGGAGATTCTACTTAAACTAAATGCAACCCCATATCCTAGGAGCACCTCACCCACTGGCCAATGCAATTATGCTCATGTGCGGTTGTGATTTCTTTTTGATCTTGCTGGTTTAGAGATAGCCTATTTCCCAAGAGCACTTCACACCGTCATTTATAGAGTTATGTTGCCTTCATGAATAACCTTAAAGGGCAAAATGGCCTTACAGAATCAAGGGGCAGTGTGGAGTATGGCAGGTGGAGATTCAGGACTCAGATTCCCCTTCAAGAAAAGACTCACTGCCCAGCCACCAGGAGGGCAGTTAGCTGACAGCCTCTGTGTTAGCATCTTTTGAGCCCAAGTCATACTCTGCTCAGGATGGCCCCAGCCAATGACTGAGCAGGGCCATAGAATCAGGACTTGGCCATTTCTGTCTGATGAGAACTCAGCTCCAACAGGCAATCTTTTTGGGCTAACAGAGACTGTATTGTGACTGGATGGTTCCCCCATGCTCAATCCTACTTCCTTCCTTCCTTTCACAGTTGTTACTCCCCCCAAAATGTTATGCACTCCTAATTCTGTCTTAGCATCTGCTTCCCAGAAAACAAGAGGTTGGGGATGAGGGGGAGGAAACAAGACCCAAATACAGATTGCAGTATGCTCCTAGATTCCTTAAGTTGACTATTTCCAGCCTGTGGGCAAGAATGGTCTCTGGGGAGCCTCAGAGTTATTGCAAAGGGTCTGCAAATATACACACGCACAACATTGCCTGTAGCCTGAGCATATAGTATGTCTAAATATATTGAATAACGTTCTATTTTTCAAATATATGAATAACAATTCACTAAGATAGTTTTTTAATAGTGCATTTTTTTTTAGATCAGTGGGCACTAATAGTACAACACATGCACATATCCAGAGAAAGTGTTTGCTTTGAAGAAGCATCCTTGTGTTAAAAGTGCTGGCTGCAAACCACTGTTTTATGTGATGTGACCCTCTTGTCTTCATACATTAACTGGGACACTCTCCCCCCAAAAAAATCTTTGAGAAAGGCTGCCTGATTCCCAAACTGAATGGCTTTAATTTGACAAATATTGGTAACTGAGAGGTGCAGAATATGACCAACTCTGGAGGATAATGAAATGTTTTGTGGCCTCTTAGCACAGTCTCAAACCTCCTAAAACACGTACTTACATACCGATACCGGAGAGCTTGGCCTTCCTGTTCAGAGAGATGATGAGGTAAAAAACGTCTAGCTTGGATTAAACTTCTCCATTTGTTTTGGGACTACTTGCTTTGTCTTACCATATCATAGTCATCTTTAGGGAGCAGATACCGTGCAATTTTGGATTGCTGCTTGGGTAGAATCTTACACCTGAAAAGAGACCAGCCACCTTGTCCTACAGAGAAGGACACTGAAACTCATTCCGGGGAAGTAACCTAATTTGTCTAAAGCCACACTATAAGTGGAACAGTAGATGGGAACCGTTACATCAAACTGAATTTGGACTTTAGAAGCCTCTGTAAGAATCTTATGTAACGAACTACAACCTACCTTACTACATGAACAAATCGAAAACCTAACTTAGGAGTTTATCTTTGTAACATACAGCTGAGTCTCAGCCAATTGCAGGCTGCTAGCTGTTCAACCCAGGTTCAAACAAGACAGACATAGGCTGCAACAAGTCGGGTGGTCTCTGTGCCCCACTTCCGCTTTCTGTGTGTCATTTCCTTTTCTCTGGCTATCAATCTAACCTGCACATGTCAGGTGAGGTGGAGCCATTTTTGGTCTGCAAGACTGCCTGATTCTAGAATCACAAATAAAAGCCAATGAAGATCTACAAAACTAGATTTGTTGTAATCTTGTTTTTTAACAGAATGAAACTATGGATTGTGATTTGAGGTCATCAAAAGTTATGAGCTTTATCTGTCAGGGTATGCTAGATTATGTTACTATAAAAAAATAACAAAAACTGTTGGTTGGTTAACGTGAAGGAATTTTATTACTGTTCACCCAAACCCCATTGTAGGTCTAGATGATTCTCTAGGACACTTGTCCTCCACGTGGTGCCTCAGGGATCCAGGCTGCTTTAGTCTTGTGACACCTCCATTTTGACAAGTGGCTCCACAATTGTCTCAACAGAAGGAGAGCCTCCTGGAGGGTGACTCACTGGCAATTAAATGCCTTGGTCCATATGTGACACACAGACCACCGTCCCATGGGCCTGTCTAAAAGGAGAGGAGGATGGGATAAAAAAGGAAGCACTAAACATCTCTGCCGTACCAGCCTCCTGGAGTGCCAGGAAATCCCATTAGTTATCATTAGGGTAAATTTCAAAAGTTCTCTGAGAGTATTAATTTATTGTCATTATCACCCAATAGCATATAAATCATAAGTTAGTTTATCACTTTTTGTTTGGTGAAAAACACTTTGAAGGAATGAACAGCTTTGGAGGGAATACATTTTAAGATCTCTTCTTTAATAAAAAACAGCCCAGGGGCTTGGTCAGGCAGGACGGGGCTGTGTGGGAGACACTCAGCAGAGGCAGCCCTGGAGATGGATGGTGTTTGAGGGCAGTGAGTGTCTGCAGGAGAGGACTTTCCAAGGGAAGAAGGTGCTGGAAGAGGGTGGAGGCTGCTCATAATCATTGTCCTTGAATTCACCACTTTGCCCCAGGCTGGCCATGTGAGCAAAGCACCTTACAAATGTCTGTGAGTACCATTTTAATGATACCAAGTCTTATCAAACCTTTGATCTCATGTTTGTCTACAGTCTACATCTGCCTTCCCTCCCCAGCTCCCAGCTTTGAAAATAAGTTGCTAGCCCAGGTTATTGGGTTTCCTGTCACATTTTAGTGTCTGCAGTGCTGAAACCTGAGATGGCAGAGATACACATTGCAGAAGGAAGTTGAGCTTGGTTTCAGCATCAAGTGATTTATTAGATTCTTGACAGTTTCCAGGCTACTACAGGTACTTCCACTGGCCTGGCACACCTGGGTGAGGTAACCCACCAGGGCTGGGAGCTTTGTTAGTACTTTGGAACTGAGTGTATAATCAAGTCTTTTGAGCCATCTGGGCCTATGAGATGGACTTGGACACCATTCTCCTCTGATTTCTTCTAGTTTTTCACTCTCAGCTGAAAATATTAGTGAAGAGCCACTTCTGCCCCTAGTGGGTATAGGATGTTTGCTCTCAGACTGAAAAGTGTTATATGTGGGGGTCAGATGAGAGCAGAGAAGGGTTCCAGGGTCATGTCAAATTACTCTAATGGAGTAAATTACCTTTCTGCCTCTTGAAAAGCTCCCTGATCGGGATTCTGGAGGTTTGGGCCCCAAAGTCTCTGCTTACCCAGACTAGCCCTTCCTTAGACGGCAAACTAAAAATAAGTGTCCCCAGGACCGTTCACATTGGCAATGACGGTTGGGCCATCGCTTCACCACAAAGACACTTGTCATTTAGGGGGTTGGAAAAGGGAAACACTTAAGTGCTAGTTTATCAGCCAAAAGAAGCTGCCACACGAAAACACAACACCCATCCCACCCAGTCGCCCACAGACTTCTGGTCAGAGGATCAACTTACAGGGGAAAGTTTAGCCTGTTACAATTTAAAGGTGTTTCTTTATTTACACATGTGCGGGGGATTGGGTGGGGGCACCATGAGAGTCCATAGGAGCGGCCTTCTAGAAGTTCCCAGGGAAACTTTAAAAGAGAACAAAAGTGTTTTTAGAAAGTGTTAGAACGTTTGCAAAATACAGAGGAACAAAATTAAACAAAAAGCCTACGATGATATGTATATACTATTCGTATTTTGGCATGTTCCGATCCTGGCTTTTAGATCAGCAGGAAGAGCTTGAGGTCGACGACATTGTGCCACGGATCGAGAAGTCCCTGGCTTGTTTCCAAGCTTCCCTGCCTGCTCTCAACGGGAATGATGCCTGAACTAAAGAGAAAGGTTAATAAATGTAGCAGCTGGTACGAGGACATGTTTTAATGAATGCCATTCATAGGACTCCTTTATCCACATAATATTAGAACATCATATTTTAAAAGTTCTTTGCCAGTATTATTTTAATGGCTTTATAACGTTCCATCAAGTGGCTGTTCTATAGCTTACTGAAGCAGGTCCCCAGCACTGGACACGAAATATTACAAGTAATGCTGTGGTGGGCATCTTTGTGCATAAGTCAGGGCACCGCTGGGTCCAGCCTCGAGCCCTCTCGGTTGTGAGGCCTCGGTGTTGTCACTCTGCTCTGTGAAAAGGCAGCTCTTAATTGGACAAAGTCTGATCATCCAGTTCATGTGTTATCCTGACCCACTTTATCTTCACTCTTCTCTTTTCATGTCCTTGGAAGTCATTTCCTATCTTATTAGCAAAGAGATTGGAAAATTAAAAAGAGAACAAACTTTATTTACTTTAGGTACGTGTTGCTAAGCCATAGAAAAAACCTGAAGGAAGTCTGTTAGAGCTGGGGCAAGAGCTATCCAGGAAAATCAATCTGACAGGCCTGGACAGTGCTTTCAAAAATATATGTGTTTTTAAAAATGTATTTTACACTGCTGTTGTAAAACATACCTCCATTAGGCACGTGGTATTTGTGTGTGCCACGATAATAGTAATAACATTTATTTTTAAGTCAGGAAAGAGGATTGACGAGGCCACATTGTTTCTCCGTTAAAAATATCTAACCTTGCTCTCTTAGAAGCCCCTGGGGGCCCAGATATTGACATTATTCCTCTTCCCTACTCCATTTATCTAATCACCTAGGCATGCATTTTTAGAGTGTATACAATAACAACAATAATCAAAACAATAGCAACAAGAACTAACATTAATTAAGTGCTTACTGTATGCCAGATGCTAGTCTATGATGAATTTGATGCATTTAATCCTAATAGAGGGAGAATGTCTACTTCAGGTTCAAGGGACCTTTGTGAGGAGGTGACAGGTATAGGAAGAGCAGGGGAGACAATTCTTGTGTGGACGAAGGGGCCAAAGTGTGGACGGATATGACCTGTTCCACCGTGGCTGGGGATTAGTGAGAGAGCAGGAAAGTGGCACCACATCCAGTGGGAAGAATCTTTACTAAGAGAGGGACAAGACGCAATTCATGTCTTCTCCATGGAGAGGGACTGTGGGGGAACGGGGTGTGCACAGGAAGGCCCTGCTGACGTGGTCTTGGCAGTGGCTGGTGCTGGCCGGGACGCAGGGGCTGTCGGTGGAGATGCGTAGAATTAGGTGGGCTCATGGTGCACTTTGGGGATAGAATTAACAGGACTTGCTGGTAAATTGCATAAAGGGGACAGGATAAGGGAGAAGTAAAGGCCAAGTCCTGGGTTGTGATTTGAGCGCCTAGGCTGGTGGTGGTGGTGCCATGTTCTAAGACGAGAAAGTCTGGAAGAGCAACTGATTCATGGGGGAGGAAATGGAAGGTTCTATTCTTGCCTTGCCATTTGCCAAAATTGACACTCTGACCAAAAATAAAGAAGACAAAACTAGAAGCTTTAACCTTGTAAAGGTCAATCTTGTGTAGTAAAAACAGACTACGTGTGGGGTTCAGCCTGACCTGGGACTGCCATTTTCACGTTGTGTGACTTACGTTACATGACTTAGCCACTTGCCACTTAATGCTTCAGCTTTCTAACCTCTAAAAGAGAGTTCGTACTGCCTGCCTCGCACTGGTGTTGATCTCATGCATGTACAGCTCCTAGCACAGTCCCTGGCATACAGTAATTCGTTTCCTAAAGGTTAGTTGCTGTTCTTTGAAATAATGGGCACAAGACAGAGCTGTGATATGCACTCGATTCTTCCCTGTGGGGGTCCTGTACCTCCCTTAGGCTGGGTGACAGGATGTGATGTGAGGAGCCCCCGGAAAGCAGTGGTGGCCCCAGATATACCTGTCACTTGCCATTTGAAGTTTCACATCCAAATGTTTCATTCCTTCAGCTGAAGGCTTTTTTCCTCACCGAAATACCAAGGGCCTTGAGAGAGAGAATAGTTGAAGGCTTATTTGTCAACAACAGCAAGTTATCATGATACAGTGATTACGAGTATGGATTCTGGAACTGACTGCTTGGGTTTGAATCTCATCTTTGCCACTTCTGGGCAGTGTTACCTTGAGCAAGTTAACCTGTTTTCTCTGTACCCAAGTTCCTGCACTGGTGAAACTGGGACCTTAATAATTCCTACCTCAGAGGATCTTTATGAGTTCATATATATAAAAACACAAAACAATGCCTGGAAAGTAGTAACCACTATATGAGTATGTGTTGAATAAAATACAAATAATTAAGGTATTAGGAAACAGGGAACTTTGAGAAGGTTCGAGAAGGGCAAGGCTGGGGAAGAGAAGAGGGTGGAGGGGCGACTAGGACCCCAGCAGGAGTGGAAACAGGGAAAGGACACTAGGAGCAATCGTGGGAAGAGCTGAAGACCAATTTTTCTGCTTCTCTATTTTGTCTTGTCAAACTCCCAAAGAAAGAAAATCCCAGCGTGACCACAGTCCCAAACATCAAACTAAGCATTGAAGCTCAGGGCCCCTACCTGGATGAATCTCCAGAGAATTACACTGAGTGAAAAAGGCCAATCCCAAAGGTTACCTAATATTTTTGAAATAAGAAAATAGTAGAAATGGAGAACAGGTTAGGGCTTCTCTCTTTGAAGTAGCTTTAAATCCAGGTTGGGCTCAGGCCAGGAAACACGCATTTGAACCTGTATTTCTGCTGTTGCCACCTCCTTCTGCAGAATCCCTCTACCTGAAGTTCATGTTCATAAAAAACATTCTCCAGGATTTGGTCTGTGTGTGTGGTTTCTGGGGACTTATCAGGGTCTTAGCCTGAATCCTGCCACATACTCTTCTCAGAAACCTCAAAGGATGGTTCATCTTCTCTGACATTTTTTTTTTTTACATTCAACAAATATTTATTGGGTGCCAAATATGTGCCAGGAATTGTTTTAGGATGCAAGTGATATGGCAGTGATACAGTCTTTAGAAGTCTGAGGGAAAATGATTTTCTTTTTTTTTTCTTTATATTAATTTTTTTTTTTAATTGGGGGAAAACTACAAAGCATTTACAGTACAATGTTTACAGTCACAATTTGTAGTGAGCTGATTTCCCAAAATATATTACCACTCAAGTTGACTTATCTTGTTACATTCAAAAACCTACTCTGTC
>CAUYRT010045354.1:0-31797 GCA_963574885.1 Lepilemur ruficaudatus
AGTGTTTCGACAGGGCCACGGGTCCTGGCTCTGCTGCCCGCCTGGCCACAAGACCCGGCAAGCGCATGTCAGCCACACCTGGCGAGAGTCCCAGGGAGACAGGGAAGGGCCTCATGCCGGGTCAGACACGCTGCCTTGGGGGGTGTCAGGGCCCCGTCTTCCCTGCCTGTCCCCTTCCCTGGCACCAGGTGCCGCTGGACCACGTGAGTCAGGGGCTGAGGGGCCGGGGCTCTGCCCGCTCTAGTTTGGGGTTCCCCTCGAGGGCCCCCCTGGCTCCCGGTCACAGGGAGCCTGGCACAGCCCTGACCCTTCTCCCCTCACTCCCTAAAGCAACCAAGCTCCTTCTGTGCGTCTGCGAGTTGGGTGGGTTTAGACCCGCGTACAGGTGAGGTCACGAGGCCACGCGGTGTGTTTGTCTCTGTGCCAGGTTCGCTTTGCGTAGCACGGTGCCCTCTGGCTCCCCCGCATTGCCGCAGACGGCGAGGTTCCTTCTGCGTTCGACGCTGCGTTTTCTTCACCCTGCGTCCGTGGATGGGCACGCAGGCCGGCTCCACGTATCAGCTGCCGTGGACACAGGGTGCAGTTATCTCTTTGAGATCCTGGTTTCATGCCGGGGGCATGTGCGCAGAGTGGGGCTGCAGCGCCCTACTTCCGGCTTCCTGAGGAGCCTCCGCCCCCCACACATCCTCCCTGGGGTCGCGTCCAGCCCACGGCCTCCCCAGGAGCCAGACTGAGAGCTGCGGGCGGGCGAGTCTGTCTCACGATGCCAGGAGGTGGGGAAGCCTGGAGCGCAGAGCTCGGGGCACTCCGGGCAGCAGGTGGCCACAGACCAGCTGCCCAGGATGTGCATGTCCCAACTGTTGAGTGTCACTGATGGGGACAAAGGGACTCTGCAGCTGTGAGTAAGTGAAGGATCTCGGGATGGGAGAGGGGAGAGGCGCAGGCCACAGCAGGCCACGTGAGCACGGCAGACGCCGGCCTGGTGCGACTGTGAGCCCAGGGCTGCCTTCCCGGAGCGGAGTTGGGGTGGGGCGGGAAGGCTCCTGCTGACACCTGGATTTTGGGCTTCTGCCCTCCAGGACCCTGAGAGACACATTTCTGTTGCGTTCAGCCACCCAGGTCATGGCACTCTGTGACCCTAGGAAACAGAGTCATGTCAAAAATGCAGATTCCTGGGCCATTCCTCACAATCAACCCTCTGGGGTGAGGCCCAGAAATCAGCATTTGTACCAAAGTACCAGGGACCTCTGTCTCCTCCCCCCTTTCCACCTGGGGTGTTCTTGAAGGCCTATGTGCTCCTTGGGGCCCAGGAACCCCCAGTGTGTGGAGCCTACCCTGAGGCTGCCCAGCTCCCTGGGGAGGAGGGGAGAGGGCCTGGTCTCTGGGCCCCCGGCCCCTCTGCAGAGCTGGGACAGCCCCGCGGGCTACCCTCTGCTTGGCTGGAGGGAAAGTCACCTGGAGGCCGCTCCTGACCCAGCGGTGTCTGCGTCGGGGAGACCCAGGGGGTCGGCGGGAGGAAGGCCCCGCAGGAGCAGTCGGTGCTGCCTGCCTCAGACTTGCCGTTGGCCCACATTTCTCCCTCCCTACTGCCCCCCTCAGGGCCCTGCCTCAATGGTCCCGCTGCCTCCCACCCAGCTCATTCTGGAAACTTCTGCTGGAGGCTGCTGTCTCTGTAGCTGCAGGCAGGATGCATAGGCCCCTCCCGGGGCAGGTGGCGCTGACCCTGTTGTGACAGGGAGCTCATTTAGGGTGATTTTAAGCAAAGACTAATGACTTCGGCTAAGCCCCAATTTAGTTGATAGCAGCATTAAAAAAAATATCAGGAGAAAGGCTGGGCAGGGAGAGGCCTCAGGCCGTGAGCAGGCGCCAGGCCTGGGGTGCCCCGGGCAGGGCCTCCCCTGGGTGATGGCTCATCTATCTACCCAGCCCGTCTTCCATCCGCGGGCTCCTTCCCACTTTTTCTTTCCGTCCTCAGCTCTGTCCTCTGCGGGGCGCGGGCGGTGTATAACTGCTGGGACTGCAGCGGGCGGCTATGTGCTCGGGCTGCGGGAGCTGATGGAGTCCCCAGGGACGGGGGGTGGGGAGGCCTGGCCGTGGTCGGGTGCTCCAGGGGCCCTGCTGGCAATGACCCTGCCCACTCTTTCGTGGCCTCCGGAACACCCGATGGCTCCCACCAAAACCTCTGTCGGGCACCGGGGTGCTCAGCGCCTGCGTTTGCGCCCTGGGAAATGGAGACAGGGAACGTCACGCCAGGCCTGCTCCAGAGGGCCTCGCAGGGACAGAAGGGCCACCTGCCCTGACGCCCACCCTGGGACAGGGCTGGCCAAGGCCAGTGGAGCTCAGCCCACAGGACTGCTCCAGGGAATGCAAAGATCCAGTCTGGGGGCACCTGGAATGTCATCAGATTTGGACACCGTGGCCCAGGAAGGGGAGAGACCAAGCGTGTGAATCTCGCATGGAAACTTGCTAGGACCTCAGGGTCTGCAGTTACGCGCAGAGAAAGGTGAGGGGTCAAGACAGCAAAGGGACACAGTCTCTCCCTCCCTCCCTCCCTCTGCTCTCCCACTTCCCTCCCTCCGTGTGTGTGGGTGTGTGCGTGTGTGTGTGTGTCTGTGAGTCTCTCTCTCTCTCTCTCTCTCTCTCTCTCTCTCTCTCTCTCTCTCCCCCTCTGTTTTCCTCCCAGGCTTGTGCCTGCCCAGAGCTCTATGACTCCTCCCCAAAGACCCGGTCAACAAAGTCACGTGAATTCGAAAACAGCCCACCCGGGAGACTCAGTCGATCCCCCGCTCCAGGGAGGCATGGCTGGGTCCCTCCCTCTTTGAGACAGGCAGTTTCTCAAGCTCTATAAAAAGCCTTTAAATGGGCATAATGTGACCTAGAAATTTCATTTCTAGGATTTCGTCCTAAAAATACATAAAGATACATGCAAAGAATTAGCTATAAATAAGCCCATCCCTGCCTTGTCTGATCGGTAGAAGACTCACACGCAAACAGCACACCCCGCGACTGGCCACGACGCGGGAGGGTTAGGGGCTGCCTGTGAAGCAAACCCCCCGCAGCCCCCGAGGGCCTTGCTCTCGATGACTGACACAAGGATGTCAACAAGGGACGGATGGTGTCACCAGCGTGGCGATGGTGCCAGAGCAGTGCCATTCTGAACGTGGAGAAGGATGGCATGTCCATGTTGTGCCCATGCAGGGGACGCCATTCAGCCATAAGGCGGCACGCGGTGTTGAGGCCAGTTGTGGGCGAACCTCCAAAACGTGAGGCTGAGTGAGGGGGGCCCGGGACCAATGGCGCGTGGTCCATTCGTGTGAAACGCCCAGAACGGGTGAACCCAGGGAGAGAGACAGACGCCGACACAGACGCAGACGGGGGTGCGGGTGGAGGGAGCTGCCGACAGGAACAGGCTTTCCTCTTGGAGACGTCAGCCTCTCGCCCGGCAGGGCGTGTCCCCGAGCACAGAGCAGGTGCTGCGGACGTGTCTCCCGGTATCTCGGGGCGCCGCAGCCGGCAGGCGGCTGCTGTGCTCTTGCTCCCTTCCCGTCCGCACACCCCCTGCCTCCCGCGGGTCAGGGGCGGCCGCACGCCAGGCGCAAGGCTGATCGCGGCAAGACGGGGGCTTCCCTGCTCGCCAAGCCCCGGCCCACCCATCACCACCTGCCACACGTGATATCTCCAGTGGTCTGTGGCCATGGACCGGACAGCCAGCGAGGCAGAAGCGTGGCCTTCCCTGGCACTTCCTGACTTGGAGCACGAGGCAGTGTTTATGGCCATCGTCACAGCCTCCCACGGTGCTCTCGGGAACTGGGCTCCGGGCCTCGGTGGGAGGCGGACGCTGCTCTGCGGGTTGCGCGTTTCCCTCCGGGATCTGGGTGGATGCCAGCGCCCGGCGGTGCCTGGGGTGCTGAGCACACGCTCACTGGCCACGCGATCCCAGACCGGAGCTCCAGGGTGCGCCCAGCTCTTCACAGCACCCTGCCTCTGTGGCCAGGGGCACCCTGGGGCCGAACAGCCCCCTGTCCTTTGAGTGACCTGCAGCCTGTCCGGGGTGTCCGAGAACATTCCAGACACATTCTGCAGTGGGACAAAGGTGAGCGGGCTGCCACCCACGACGGCCAGTGAGGCCACGGACGCCAGCCGGGCCCCGCCAGGTCCCCTCAGCTTCCTCCTCCTTCAGTTCTCCGTGGCTGGACTCACCATGTGAGCCCTGGGACAGCCTGGGACACACGTGTGCACATATGCACATGCCTGTGCACACAAGCACACAGCATGCAAGTGTCCGCACACAGGTACACACACATGTTCACGCGTGCACACATGCACAGGACCCGTGCTCGGGCCGTCCTCAGCACATCTCCTCCTCGTGTCTGTTACCATCCTGGCCACACCCAGGCGGGGTCCCTGACTCGGGCCTGACCCTGGGCCCCCCGCCTGCTCCCGGGCTCTGTCTGCGGCACCGGGTCCCAGATTCACAGTGGATCGCGCACCCATCGCGCGTCTGCGGGATCTGGCCACCGCCTCCCCCGCGTTTTCCTGGCTGTGTTTGCTTCCGTTTTTCCAAGTGAAGTTAAAATTGCCTGGGCCAGTCTCAGAGAAAACAAGCATTAGTATTTTTAGTGTGATTGTGTCTGATTTCCTTTTCACGAATGTCTTAAGGATGTCCTCGGACACATTCCGCACATTTCTTGCTAAATTTATTCACGAGTCTTTTATCTCCTTTGTTGCTGTTTCTCGCAGGATCCCGTCCCCCATTGTGCCTCCTGCCTGGGTGCCGTGGCCGCTGCGTTTGTCCGGAGCAGGGTGTTTTGCACCTGCCGCGCTCAGGCTTCCAGATTAGATTACTTTAAACGGTAAAGGCCGCAGCTCTTTCTCTTCAAATCCTCCTCCTGTCTGGCTGAAAGTCTTGCCCTTGATGAGAGAAAATTACTTCTGGAAGCGGATCAGGAAAAGAGAGTGTGGATCTCGTACAACGGGCTCAGATCTGCCCGTTCTTGGTTTCGTGACCCATGAGCGAGGGTTGTAGAACCGGCATGCACCGCTGCGCACCTGACGGCCACATGGGCACGGGACGGTGGAGGTACCTGCAGGTTGGCCGTGGTAGCTGAAGGGGCCGGGGGAAGAGGAGGACAGGAGGGCAGAGCCCAGAGTGCTGAGCGTTGTCCCTGGGAACAGGCAGGAGACAGCACTGGACGATGGCCCGGGGTCCACCTGGCGGGGGCAGGTGTCCCAGGGAGGACATGGTCCTGGTCTCACGTCCAGATGTCCCTGAGCAGTGGAGGTGTCTGCAGGCTCTAGACACACCCTTGTGAGCAGCCCGGAGCCCTCTGCGGGCCGCCCAGCCCCATGGACGCTGTGGGTGATCATGTGAGGCCTTGGGGACATCAACACAGCAGGAAGGGCCCCGCCACTGCCCCGGGCCAGCGTCCCCGGCCTTTACTAGCAAGGACCTCAGTCTATGGGGATCAGGGCTCAGGTTGTCCCTGGAGCAGCAGAAAATGGGAAACAAGGCTCCTGCCCTGAGGGACTGCTCGGGGGGGTGGGCACGGAAGGGAGACCACGGGGGGTGGCCAAAAGCAAGGACACGGCCCCCAGTCTTGGGATGATTGGCCATGGGGTGAACTTGAGCAGATGCCAGGACTCCCTGGGGCAAAGGGGATGATCTCAGCATCCCCACCTAGAGCCCCTCTGCCCATTTCCTGCAGAGCCCACCCTCCTGCTCTGCCTCTGCCCCACGGGGTCCCTGTCGGACACCTCTCTGCGGCATCCGGGGGGATCCAGCAAACCCAGTGCTGCCCCAGAACGGCCCCTTCCAGGACGAGGCCTGGGCCGTGGGGCTGGAGCTTCCCGGGGAACAGGCAGCTGCACTCACCTCTGTATCCCGTCCCTCCAGGGCCCACCCAGGTGGTCCTAAAGGGCCGTGGAGGGGAGTCCCCCAGGGACAATGGGGACAGCACCACCCGGGCAGGCAGCAAGGCTGGGAGAACAGGAAGACGCTGGAGTCGGGCCCTGAGGGTCCCGGATGCGGCCGGCCCCGGGAGGAGGAAGCTCCAGGAGCAGGAAGCGGGACAGCCTGGCCACCACATGGGCCCAGCTCCCTGGAGGGTTGCCGCGTTTCCCCCAGAGCAGGCCTGTCCGGGAGCCGCGCTGGGCCCAGCACCTGAGATGCCCAAACCCAGCTGTGCCCTGAGTTAGAATAAGCAGCGTTCCAGACTCAGTGCGAGAAAAGGTAAAATCGAGCAACGCTTTTCCCTAACGACCGCATGCTGAAACGATGATAGTGGGATATTTTGGCTTAAAGCAAACGTATTAATAAAATCAATTTCACCTGTTTCTTTTAATCTTTTCCCTTTATGTGGCTACTACAAAAGTTGACATTGTCCCTGTGCCTGGGCTGAGGCCACATTTCTGCCCCATGGCGCAGCTCTGGGTGTGTCCAGAGGCTCTGGGGGAGGGTGGGGACCCCCAGTCCTCCCTCCTTCGGGGTCCCAAAGCCGAGGTCCACGGCTCCATCAGGCCTGAGAGCGAGAGATGCAGAAAGTGACCTTTTGGATGCCACCAGGGCTTAGCAGCAGTGCCACGGAGCCTCCAGGCGGCGTCTGATATTTCAGTGCTAAGGACATCGGGGCAGCCAGCGTGAGGGACGTCTGGGGAGAGCCCCCCACGTGGACAGCAGAAAACACGCCAAGAAAGAAGGGCTGGGGAGAAACAGAGACCTCGGAGTGCAAGGAGACTCAGGCCTGGGGGCAGGGCAGCTGGCAGGGCAGGGGAGGGGCGAGGAGTGTCCTGGAGGGGTTGGAGGGCTGGGCAGGGTGCACTGGGGGAGCCATGTGGGGCTTGGGGCTCAGGGTGCAGAGCAGGGTCTCCCGCAGGTCGTGGCCTTGGCCTCACGGGGACTTGCCCTGCCCCCGCTCCTGCACCCAGGGGCCTTGGCCTGCACCTGGGCGGCAGTGCCGGCCTCCGGGCGCCCAGGGCCACATATGTCCAGGCCACGAGCCCAGGCCACGAGCCCAGGCACCTGCGGGGCTCCGTGGCCTCGAGGTGCCACGCCTCCAGCAAGCTGAGTGTCAGAGACAGGGCACACTTGTCAGCAGGTTGGAGCAAGGGTGACATTCCTGAGGAGAGTATTTTAACAGATTATTCATTTGCTGGAAACCAGCAGTAGATAAATATTGAATTGCACTTCTTCACAAATACACCAATTATCTCCCCAAAAGCAGGAATTAGTGCCGCATAACGGTGCATTACTAAATGTCATTCAGCTAATTGAATTTCTTGATTGACTAAAATATTCCCAGTTCTGAAATTTAGTCAGACGACGGGAAGGTTTCCATGGCTACAGCGCTTCCCTGCGGCTGGGGTGGGAGCAGCACCTTCCCCTCCGGTGTCCGGGCCTGGAGACCCCGGGGGCTCACGGTCTCCTTGCAGTGAGCAGGGGAGGCGGGCAGCCCCACTGGACAGTGCCTCATGGGGTGGGCTTTAATTCTGGGTGCCCGGACCCCGTGGACACCTGGCCACACTGACTGGGTCCACCCCTCCCAGCCTGTCCCCCTTACGGCCAGGGGTGGCCTTCCCAGCCTGTCTCCCCATCTCTTGCCCAGTTTGGAGACCGCCATGGTTCCCAGGTGCCAGGAGGAGGGTCCCACCGGCTGCAGAGTCCAGCCCTGCCCGCCCCAGGCATCTGCGTTTCCCGGAACATGCTGGATGCTTCAGTGACTCCAAGCCCTTGGGCCAGCTGTCCTGCATCCCGGGTTCCCTGACCCATCTTTGTCATTAGAAAGTCCCACCCCTCTCTTCGTGCACGGGCCCTCTGACTTTCCAAAGCACACGAGCCGGTTGCTCACACAGGAGTGGTCCCCTCCCACCTTCTGCCGTGATCGCACAGCTCCAGTTACCGAGGGGTCTTCCCTCCCCTTCTCCCTCTCCCTCCCTCCCTTTCTTTCTTCCTTCCTTCTTCTCCACCGTC
Organism: Lepilemur ruficaudatus; assembly: GCA_963574885.1. NCBI lineage: Eukaryota > Metazoa > Chordata > Mammalia > Primates > Lepilemuridae > Lepilemur > Lepilemur ruficaudatus. The sequence continues at coordinate 7,967 of CAUYRT010045354.1, forward strand.
CCTAAGTCCTTGGGGACCCTGCTGTGTCCCAGGACCTTCCTCTTACTCACGGTCTGGTCACCTGCCCAGACGTGGCTGGAGTCACACGCTCTCCTGGCATCCAATGCTGCCCTTGTATGCAACAGGGATCAGAGTGCGTCCTGGGAAGGGGGCTCCCCGTGGGGAGCAAGGGTGGTCGATCCCACAGTCCCCTCTGGGGTCTTGGCTTCTCTAGAGGGGAGAGGAAGGAGGACAGGCCGTTTCTGAGCTCCCACTGTGGCCGGGGCCTTGTCTCTGTCACTTCACCTCCTTCCTGTCTGTTTTCCCTCAAATCTTCCCGAGAGGTGACCTCCCGGAATCCCCAGCTGCAGGCCCGGCGGGGCCTCCTTGGGCTTGGGCGACTCGCAGGCTCCCTGCTCGCCCAGGACCCGCATCTCAGAGTCGGGAAGACAAAGACGGCCGAGGCCACGGGGGCCCCACCGCCCGGCCAAGGGAGCCTCGCTCAGCGCCGCCCCGGCCTGCCCAGGAGGCTACATGCTCCCACAGAAGCTCTGCGCTGTTCTGGTCTCCCGAAGGACTCGCGGCGGGCCAGCAGGCCATGGCGCCAGGCAGAGATGGGACCAGGCTGAACCACAGAGAAGGGTCAGGAGACCCCAGCTGGCGCACTGAGGGAGGCCGCTTGGCTGTCTCCGTGCTGGCCACCTGCAGGGGTTGGACCAGGCCAGGTGACCAGGGATTCACAGCACACTGTCATTGTAACCTCGCCGAGGCACCGTGGACACCACGCCCCATTTCAGTGACAGGAAATTGATTCTGGAGCCCGGATGGACACGGTGCTCCTGTCCACACCTCGGTTCCCAGTGTCCCCACCCCCACTTCCAGGCCTCAGCATCCTGCTTCTCACCAGCCGCCAGGAGCCAAAGGGTCCAGATAGTGTCACCGTGAGGCACTCCTGGCACCCCCAGCTCTGCACAAGCTCGCAGAGGAGCACGCGGCTTCAGGAGAAGGACCCGGAATATCCCTCCAGAGTCCGCTGGTGTGACTAGCCCCTCCCTGCTCTGCTGGGGCTTGTCTAGCTGCTGGGACCAAGGAACTAGGCAGGAGGGGAGGTGTACAGCAAAGGCCCCCTGAGGTAAAGGGGGACATCGGCAGAGATGGAGCCACCGTGGGTACAATTTCCGCTGACGGACGGTCCCAGGAGCAGCGGCAGCTGCCCAGGCGCCGGCTCTTTGCCGGGCGTCCCCCGGCGTAGCTGGAGAGTCCGCAGCTCTGGGCTGCGAGGCTGTGGCTGTTTCCTTTCGCTCCTTGTCCTCCACAGCTGTGGACTGGATTCGCCTTCAGAATGGACACGCTGACCAGGCCACTGAGTGACAGCCGGAAAGAGCAGATACCAACCTCCACCTCTGGGAAGAGGCTGGTGTGCCTCCCAGAGGACGTGCTGACCTGGCGTCCACACGCGCCAAGGGGGACTTTTGGGTCAATAAATCAGCATGCCCTGTCCTATTGCCATCTGCATCTGGGCCGGCTGGGGGCAGAGGCCTGCACCTTCCTCTGGGGGGTGGTCTCTCGCAAGGCTTCATCAGACCCCCGACTGAGCCAAGGACCCCTCCCCTCGGAGGACGCTGGCAACCCCCCAACCCCTCACAGCCCGCCAGGCCTGCCCCTCGCCCACCTCAGGGAGAGACAGGTGGGGAAGGACCTCTCTCATCTGCCAGGAGGTGATCCGACCCACAGCAGGACCTCACCGTGGAAGGCCAGGGCCCCCCTCCTCCCTGGGGTGCTCCCCACAGAGCAGTTGGGGAAGTGGGGAGCCGGGATCAGCGCCTGAAGGATGAGCCCTCCTGGCCTCAGGATGGGGCTGGAGGCCCCTGGGTGACCGTCGCCTGAGGGTCTGGTGGGTGGTGAGCTTGGCAGTGAAAGGCGGGCCCCAGCACAGTTGGGGGGTAGGTTTGTGCCTCCTAAAAGCAGCCCTAAGATTTGGAAACACGCCTTCCTCTACCAATCCTTGTCCAGGCAGGGTGGCTTCCGTAGGTCAACAGCTTCTCTTATGGGCGCTCTGGAAGCCAAGGCCATCTAGCCGGCATGTGCCTCTGAAGCAAGGAAGCTCTGCGGCGTTGACCAGAGGCAGAGGCCAGAACCCCTCTAGCCGTCCTCCCCCTGCTGCGTGGGGAAGAGGGGCTGCCATCCAGCCTGCCCAGAGGGTGCCCGCAGCCACCCTGCTGTGATGGCCCCATGGCCAGGACCTTAGGCCTCAGTCAGAACTGCACGAGCTGCTCAGAGACCTTGGCCAGCAAGGACGTGGTAGGACACCTCGTGGGACCTAAGGTGGGCAGCTGTCTGCTCACGGTTACTGCCCAGTGGTCCTACCTGTTCCCCTATAGCACACGGCCCCCTGGGCACCAGGAAGATGCAGGTAGCCCAAGCCCAGCAAGTCAGACCCCTCCCCAGAGCACGGGGGCCTCCTGGCCTCTCCCTGTTCTTAGAGACTGGAGGAAGCAGGTATAGCGGGAGAAAATGCACCCCAGGGCAGAGGCACAGACGAGGGCTCCAGGAGGGAGGGCCAGAGAGGCCGGGCTGAGTTGGCTTGGCCGTGGGAGCCAGCGGGGCCCCTTTGTGTCTCAGCAGAATCAGGGCTGAGGATAGCTTTGGGGCTGCCTCCCAAGGTGGGGGAGGGGCGCCAGGAGCCTGGAGCTGGCCGCTGCCATGGCAACCCCGGCCAGGGCGCCAGCAAGAGCGGAGGCAGAAGGGGCCGAGGTGAAGGCTCCATGGGGACAATGAGTGTCACTTCCCTCATTGTGTGTTGAGATGCTTCTCCAAGAATGCGCTCTGCTTCTCTGGTCACGGGAGCAGCTCTCGGTGGCAAAGGTCACAAGAGCTGTGCTCAGTCGGGATGGAATGTGCTCGTGCATGCCTTTGAGCTGTGCTTGCTGGGCGTGTAAATGCACCTTCCTATCTGCCTCGCTTGATCCGAGAGCCAACAGATGGGCAGGAATCAGTGAAGGAGGGAGAAACTTCGGAGAGGGAGGAGCCACCAAGAACCCTGTGGCCTTGACCCCTGGTCAGCACAGACGGCCTGGCAGCAGATGGGACCTGAGACAGGGGCAGCCAGACCATTCCTGCTCAGCCTTCCATTACGGAGGGTGGGCTTGATGACCAGGGAGTCAGAGCCTGTGAGACACGGTCGCTGGAAGAGTGAAATGAGCTGCAGGTCCTCATGGAAGGCCACGCTGGGGAGCAGGAGACCCAGGGACCAATGTGGAAGTGGGGGCCAGGCAGGAGTGGGCTCTGCTGGGGCTGAGGCACCATATTCTGCTTCCTACAGTATCCTCCAGAAAGGAAAGGTGCCATGATGACCTGAACCACAGAGCACTATCCATCCACCCATCCATCCATCCATCCATCCATCCACTCATCTACCCACCCATCCATCCACCCATCCACCCATCCATCCACCCATCCATCCATTCATACACGCATCCATCCACCCATCCACCCATCCATCCATCCATCCATCCACCCATCCACTCATCCATCCATCCATCCATCCATCCACCCATCCACTCATCCATCCACCCATCCATCCATACATACACCCATCCATCCACCCATCCACCCATCCACTCATCCATCCACCCATCCATCCATCCATCCACCCATCCATCCATCCATACAACCACTTATCCACTCATCTATCCATCCATCTGTCATCCATCTATCCATCCATTATCTCCCCACCTATCCACCCTCCACCCACCTACCTATCCATCCACTTATCATCCATCATCCACCCACCCATCCCACCCATTTTCTATCCATCCATCCTTCCACCCACCCACCCATTATCCATCCATCCATCCTTTCATCTACCCACTCACCCACTCGCTCTTATATTCCTTTGTCACCTCTGCTCTGTGCCCCTGCTCTGGGCCAGGCATTGTTTCAGAGGCTGCAGATGCCACAGGCATCAAGGCAGGAAGAGTTCCTTTCCTCTGGGACCTGCATTCTGTTGGGAAAGTAAAATAATGGGTATGCAAACAAATTAATGACACTCCCTGTACGGGTTGCGGTCGTGAAGCGGAAAACAAGAGTGGTGTGAGGCCCGATTGCTAGAGAGCCAGGCGGGGTCCACTGTGGGTGGAGGGTCTGGGAAGACAGGAGAGGTGTGGGGTGGGGACCCAGCCTCACACATGTGGCCCTGCACCCCCACACTCATGCGTCTCATGTTGAGGGAAGGGTTTCCATGGCACCGGGAGCCTGTCCACTTAATTCCTGAGAGAAGCCAAGCACGCTCCTCCCTCTTCTGTGCTGGAGTCACCAGGGCACCTGGACTGTCCCACGGGGCCTGGGTCGAGGGTGGGCACTGCCTGGTGAGAGCTTGAGTGGACAGGGGCTTCCTGGCCCCAGGCAGGTGTGGGCAGGTCCTACAGACAGGTGACTGGCTGTCCGCAGAGGAACAAATCTGGCATCCAGGGGAGAGGACAGGAGCAGAAGGCTCCATCCGGGATCCAGTGTCTCGGCACTGTGCTCTGGGGCCCTCGTTACTCACTATTCCAGCCATGGGGTCTTCGTGAGCCCCTCAGTGTCCTGACACGGTGCTCGGATTTATGACGTAACTGGCGATAAGGGGAAGGTTGGGGCCTGGGCTCCACTTGGGGGGATGCACACAGGTTAACAGACACTGCCACACCCCTACTCCCATGTCACCCACCCTCCTGGCACACAGCACGAGCCTCGTGACCACACGCTTGTCCTTAGCTGATGCCCCACTGGGAAAGCGTCCACTGCCACTCGGACCCTCAGAAGGAAGTGGCTCTTCTGGCCCTGCAGGGCCTAACGTCCCCGTCATGGTGCCCTGCTCACAGCAGACAGCCAGTGGCATTGTGCCCAGAACTGGGAGGAGCCCAGCCTTGAGCACGATGCCCCAAGGGGTCACAGTCACAGGTACATGGCAAGGGGCGTGGCCGGGAGATTTGGGCTGGAGGGAGGCACAGGCCACCTCGGGTCTTGGCATGAGCAGGTGTTCATCTGGGGGGCCGGATTGGAGAGATGGCCTCAGGCGCAGGGTGGGCCGCCTGTCCCCTGGGTGCGTAGGGAGGATCTGCACTTGTATCAGTTGTGACACTAATGAAGGTCCCTGTGATTATGACGCCATCCATCCCGACACAGCAGCCATTGTATCAGCGATTACCGTAACAGTTACGTGCTCATGATTTATGGAGTTTGTGATGATTATTTTTGTAATAGTAAGTTAGAGGATTTTTTGGCAATAGATCAATTTGAAAGAAATTGAAATATCGTTTTAAGTGAGGAGCTCAGCCGACTTTAACAACAAAGTGTGTGTGAGTGTTTGTGCACGGGAGTACCCCGTCCTAAGCCTAACCAAGAACCCACTGGGTGGCAGTGAGCTCAGGGACCGGGGCAGGGCAGGTGTAGAAATTGACCCCAAGTCCCTCAGAGAGAGCAACTACTATGGTGTCCAGGCTCAGACCTCGGGTCCCAGAATGTCCCAAGGCCCCCAGGGCTCAGGAACCGTCGATCAGGACAACCTGAGCTCAGGACGGAGCTCTCCTCCGAGGACCAGGGGCTCTGCACAAGGGACGGCAGAGGAAATCCCTGCACAGGTATTGGGAAGGTGGCCTCGGGTTAGGTATGTGGGCAGGTTTGGGGTCAGCAGTGGCCAAGGCACAGTGAACAATCCCTGCCCCTGCCTGCACCTGCAGGTCCTCCTCCTGCCTCTGGCCAGGTCTCCAGGCGCACGCTGCCCTCGGCCCCTGCGTCCCGGCCTCTGCCTCGCTCCCAGCGGCCACGCAGGCGCCCTCCTCTCTGGCTGTGTCTTCTCTCCTGTGGGCTCAGGCTCTGCCCTGAGGGATGGAGCTCCCTAAGCATATTCAGGTCTCCCCCCGGCTCTCCCTGGGTGATCTCACTCACACCTGCAGCTTCAGGTACGGACCCCGTGAAGACGGCTCCCGCAGCCCCCCCTCCAGCCCCCGCCCAGCCCTGCCCTCCACGCTCTGCCTCCATCTGTCCACTTCCCTGGACCTCCCACGGGTTTCTCACGGTGCCCAGCTCGGCATGCCCAACCCAGCACAAGACCCTCCCCCGACTCGAGGAATCGCACCTGCATTGTCCTGCAGGTGACGCCAGGATCCTGGGAGCATCCCAGACGCCTCCCACTCCCAGCCCTCTCCATAGTGGCTCAGGCACCGAGGCTGGCCTGTGGTCTGTGTCCTCACCATCGCTCCAAAACTTGGGATGCGTCCTCGACCGACACCCTGCTGTGTCTGCCCCAACCACCCTGGCCCGGCTCCCGCACGGGACTCTGGGGACACCCACCTGGAGCCAGAATGCTGCCACCTCCCCTGTCTGTCCACCCTCCCTCCAGCATTTGGAGTCAACTTATCCCGGAAGCCTCTTCTGGTCTCACAGGTGTGGTCCGGTCCCCTGGAATAGAGCCTTATAGAATTGAGTTTCCCTCCTGGGCTAGATATGGCCCGGATACAATTTTACCTTTATTCCTGTAGATATTTGGATGAGCCAATCTGTCTTACCTTACTGTGAACCCCACAAGGTTGGAGACATCATTGTTTCCTCTGCCCACAGTGGACATCGAGGCACCCGTCCGTTGCTCCCTCCTCCCATCATCCACCCCACCTGCTGTATGCCCACCTGTGTCCCTCCCTCCCTCCTTCTCCATCTATCCATCCCTCTATACGGTTCTACCATGTTCTTCCAGAAGCTCTAGCGGAGAGATGGAGAAAGGACATTTCAATTCTAAACTATTTTTGAAAGATACAGTTACTCCCAGAGTTCAGTGGCAGAAGGGAGCAGGCCAGCTCCCGGTGTCGGGAAGCTAGTTCACTCCAGTGACAATCACAGCCCCTTCTGCAAGCCGGCTCGCAGTGGGCGTCCGTCGGGTTCAATTCCTACCTGGCGAAGGCACAATTACGATGCTAAGAAGAAGATAATGAGCACGAGTAGCTTTGGGGTTTTGGCCTGGTGCCTGGGGAGGGATTTCTGAAACGTATTTTTTAAAAAATGTAGTAACCAGTGGAGAACGTGAGGAACTAAAACCTCTTATATTAATTGGCTTAAATACATCGAAATTACAGGTTTCCGTGACATGCGGCCGCCACAGACCAAGCCCACAGACGACACCCTGGAGACGCTCCTACGAGATCTGAAGCTGACCAGGGATCACGTCCACGTGCGTGAGAGACCACAGAGCGACAAGAACAGAGAACCCGGCAGGTGGGCCAGGTTACCGCCCAGGGCAGGTGTCCTCGGCCCATCTGTGCTCCAGGGGACGAGTCTCGGTGACACTTGTGCCAAGTTGGCACAGGACACGTTTAGTGATCGATCACGGGAATGGCAGGACTCGGACCTACTGCGGAATGCAGCCCCCGTGGGCAGTGGCCACCGTGTGGACAGCACGCAGACCAGCGCTGGCCCACGGAGGAGGGGAGGAGGGGGACTCAAGCAGAGAGTACCTGGGGCCTCAGGGCTCCTGTCTCCCCCCATCCCTGCTGCTGCTGTCCCAGGGCTTCTGGAACGCAAACGCAGCACCCCACAGCCTGCTCTGGCCCCGCAGACACCCGCTGTCCCCAGGGTGCAGCCCCCCTTCCGTGTGGCTGGGGACGGTGGCAAGCCGATGTCCACGCCTTCCTCCTCGCCAAGCCCCGCAGAAGTCAGACGGAAACACCTGTGAGTGTTTTTTCTTACCCGCTTGGAAAACCAGAGGAAATGGCTCTTGTGCGGTAACCAGATTCATCGTGATGTAGACCGTCCTCATGACTTCCTTGTCACTTTTAAGCACCGCCTTGTATTTTAAAAAAACCCTCAGCTTTCTACTCCCCGCAGGCAGGTTGCCGGGATTTCTGCTGTTTCTTCTGTACAAACAGGCCAGGGAATTAACATCCCCCGGCCACCGTTTCCAAGCACATTAAAATACAGTCACCCCCGCGGAACTCCTAATGTTCTTGTTTAATGTGTCAAAAAGCAAATGGGGTTTTATTTCGCGTCGGAGCCAGTGGAGGAGGAGTGAGCGGGCCCCAGCGGGAGGTTACGGAAGCCCGTGTCTAAGTCCAGGAGACGGGGCCAGGGCGGCTCGCTGGCGGCCGGAGTGTCCTCAGAACCCTCCGCAGCTCCTGGCCCGAGGCCTGGTGTTAATTATCTCAGAGCTGCAGCCAGAGGCCCAGGAGGACGTTTCAGGCCAGCGACTTGCGGGGAAGGGAGGGTCGGATGCCACCTCTGCGGTGCTTTCTGGAAGATTTCAGAGACAGCTCTGCCTCGAAGCAGGGCAGGGGTGCGCCTGGTGGCTCCCGGGTCCGTGAGGGTGGCCGGCAGGTTCCCTGGCACATGGCAGTGGGCAGGGTCAGGTGGGGGGAAGGTCACCAGTGGGTTTCACCTGGAAATTGGACCTTGTCTCTTTGTTCCAAAGAAAATATGGCCCAGGGGAGCGAAAATACAGTTTTAGGAAACACCCTTCAAATTCACTTTGCTGGATTTAGCAAATAAAAATACAGGAGGCCCAGCTAAATTTGAATTTAGATAAACAATGATTTTTTTTTTTAGTGTAAGTATGTCCCATGCAATGTTTGGGACGTACTTATACTAAAATTTGTTGTAACTTTCATTCTCGCCTTTTACTATTTCCTGCCTGTTACACCCTGAAAGGTCCCCGCACCAGCCCCCTTGGTCCTCCCACCGTCCCAACCCCCACCCAACCCCACCCGACCCCACCAGGAACCCTCTTCTCTTTCTCCATCTCCCAGGGCTCTGCTCATCCCCCGCCCCTCCCAGTAATTCCCCGGGGTGGAACCAACAGCGAATCCATCCTGCTCCCTGGAGACCCCTTTGTGGGCCTGTGTGCCCCTCGGGGAAGGAAGACTGCCCTCCTCCACCCCCACTCAGCTCCCCAGGACATAGGCTGTGTCCACTGCCCCGACTCTCCCGACTCTCCCTGACCCGACACATACGGTATTTCCTGGACCTGTTTTACGTACCGCTGGTCTCAGGGGCTGGCAGCTCCACGGGGAGACAGTCGGTGGTTTAGTCACTGAGATGAAGCCTGCGCCGGGAGGACGCGCCGGGGATGGGGGGGGTGATGGGTGATTCCAGGTCTGACCTCGGAGGGTGCAAAAGAGACTCAAACTCCCCCTGGGCCTGGTGAGGACGGGCCGTGCCAGGGCCAAGGGTGCGGAGGGCTGATGCCACTGGGGTGGGACCCTCAGCCTGCGTCCAAAGCGCCTGAGTTACCCTCGGCGACGCGCCAGAAGCCCATCAGCTGACGTCATGAAGACACTCTCCTGTTGGACGCCATTTTGCCACGCAGGGCCGCATGCAAAATCAAATGTGCACCTGAGATGGAAAAACAGATGGCTCAACTGTCACTAATATCGGAGAGGGGTCACCTGTCACCACCCGACCCACCATCTCAGCCAAAATTCCATCAGACTGCCGTGGCCCCTAGTGATGGGGCCGTGACACATTTACAACACGCGTGTTCTCTGTGTGATTCTTCCTCCAGGCACAGAGGAGCAAAGACTCCCAGCCGGGCGGGCTTCCTGCTGGTGCCTGTCAAAGGGCTCTCATGGGTCCGTGGGGTGGTACTTTTTGTCTACACATATGGCCTTTATAGACACACTCTCCCTCGGGTCCTCGGCACCGACGGGCCACGCCGTCGCTCTCCCGGGGCTGTCTCTCCAGGGACGTGAGGTCCTCTGGGTGTGGACTGTGGACTCTGCCGCTGGAGCACCGCGCCCGGCACACGCGAGGTGCTCAGCAGGGAGGCCGATTGGATGCTCGAAACTTTCAGGAGCACATGTGAGGCCCGGGGAGCTGATTTCTGCCCCACTGTTCGTGCCGTATTTAACAAACACAGAAACCTGAAAACTTGTAGTAGGGGGGAGCCACCCCCCGCCAGCCCACTGAGACCCCTGTGCTGCTGCGTGTGCGTGGGGACTGGGTGTGGCTCCCAGTTGCCACCTTCCGCGGCACAGGCAGCTGGTACATCTGCAGCGCTTGTCCGAGCCACGCTTGCCCACCACGTCCCTCCTCCTGCTCCTCCCCAGTTTCTTCCCCAAGCAGCAGCCAGAGTGAGGCTTTAAAACAAACGCAGCCCCCCGTCTTCCCTCCACACTGCAGTCTCCTGCCCCCCTGCGTCCTGGGCAGAGGGTCCTCGTGTCAGTCCTGGGTGCTCTGAGTTCTGGGACCTGACGCTCCTCTCCCACCCGTCCTCCTGCAGTGCAGAGTGGCATTTCCTGAGCCCTTCCTCAGTGGAGCCCTGAAGACCCTCCTCACCACGGGGCCCCATCCCGAGGGGGGCCGGACAGGAGAAGGGCAGGACTCACAGGGAGGGGAGATGCCCGGCGGGCGGCGGGTAGGGCCGGCTGGGCTTCTGAAAACGCACGACAGGTACGGAAGTTACTTCTCTCCTGTCCGCGTTGCCTGGCTTCTGCCGGACGTCAGCTCCATGGGAGCGGGGCTCTTTCTTTCTGCTGCTCACTGTCCTATTCCAGCATCTGTACGGTGCCCGGCACAGCATGGCACGTGTTCTCAAGAGACAGGGGTTGGATGAACACGTAAGTGCATCATACATGTGCTGGCCAGGCGGGGAAAGGCGTGTCACCCATCCGTGTCCCCGGGATCCGCGTCCCCCACAGCACGGAGGACCTGCTCCCACACATGCACCTTTTACGTGAGCTTCCCAGCCTCGCGCCGAGTGACCCCTGGCTGACGTGCAGAGTGGAGCCTGCGCAGGGTCCGATGGCGGGGCTGCCCCAGGTCTGTGCCTGATGGGCCCCCTGTGTCCCCATGCTTGGCGGTCAGAAACACCTGTGACTTCGAAAGGGACCTTGAAATGAAACAAAACCTTCAGAATGAGCGAGGGTCCCCTGGAGCCAGCCTCTTCTCAGGGACTAGGGAGGAAGCTCCCAAGGGGACCTGTTCTTCCCAGGGCACAGGGCCAGGTTCTGGGGGGCTTTCCCCCATTGTAAGTACCTCGGGGGCCTGAGCCTCCGCGCACAAGGCTGGTCTCACCAAAGACTGAGCCCCTCCCTCCGTGTGAGTCACCACCGCTGGTATGTGCGGCACGTTGTCCTGTGTGGTGTGAGCCGCACTGATTTGCCTGTTCGCTAATGCGGAGCTCAGACCATGCACCAACATGCCGGCAGAGCCTCGCGTGATACCGAGACCTGCTGGGCCCTCGCCTTCAGGGGATATCGGGCTGTGGAGTTTCCCGCGCACGGGGTGGGCGGTTCCCAAACATCACAGGTACCCAGGGAAGCAGATGCTCTTTGTTTCTTTTAAAATCGTTTTAGTTGAGACATGACCTCGACACAGTGAAATGCAACCATTTGGGTGCAGTATAATGAACACTGACTAATTCTCACACCCATGCCACCGCCAGCCTCCCGTTTTGTTATTTTTCAAAACTGTTATGATTATTCTGGATCCTTTGCATTGCCATATAAATGTTAGAATAAGTACAATAACACAATAAAATCCTCCGGGTCTGGCATTGGATGGCACTGATTGTGTAAATCGTGCTTCCTCTAAATCACGAGTTTGCCATATTACTCCATTTATTTCAGGTTTTCATTTGATATTTTCCTTAGTCACATTTTGCAGCTTACACATATTTTCTAAAAATTATCACGAGTATTTCGTGACTTTTTCATGTTACTGTCAATATTTGTGATTAGACCTTCCTGTTGTTCATTGCAAGTATTTGGAAATACAGTCACCTCTGCGATCTCGCCGAATTCCTCTGCACAGCTTTGTGGCAGGCTCCTGGGGCTTTTCTGCATACGTGCTCATTTTACCTTCCAGTAAAAGTTTTATTCCTTTTTCAATCCACATGTTCAGATACTCATCAATTCATGTTGAATCTTGTCAGATGCCTTTTTCAGATTTAATGGCCACTTTCTCATTTATTCTGTTAATACGGGGTGTGGCGTTGATCAGTTTTCTAAATCAACCTGACATTCCTGGAATGAATACACACATATACACACCCATAGACATGGGATACATACACATATACACACACCCACAGACGCACATGTGTAGAGGTAGATGTGTATGTATATGTGGTGTACCTACATTCAATTTGCTAAAAATTTGTAAGTGTGTTTGCACCTGTGTTCACGCCATTCTTGGAGGTCAGCGCTGTGTGTTTTACCCTCATCGTGGCAATGACAGCGCCGGATGCATAAAGCCAGGTGGACGGCATCCCCTTCCGTCCGGAAGAGCTTACTCACGATGGTGCTACTGCTTCCTTAAACGTGGGGAAGAAATTGTCGGTGAATCCATCTAGGTCCGGAGTTTGCTCTGAGAAAAGGCTTTAAATTAAGAATTTGATTTCTATTCGGATTCTGCCTCTCTTCTTTTTTTCAATTTTGATGATTTATGTTTTTCAGGGAATGTTTTAGTTTTGTCTGAGGACTGTCACTGGTCACGTAGCCTTCTTCATATTTCATTTGGTCCTGTCGATTTCTGTTGCGTCTGTAGTGATGTCCCTCCTTCACTCACGGCACCTGTCACTTATGTCCTATCTCATTTTCCCTGGCCTGTTTGGCTTGAGGTTTACTGATTTCATTGACCACTTCAAAGAACCAGTTTGACCTTTGGTTTCCCGTTTGACACATAAAGAGTGTGGAAGCGAAACTCCCGCCTGAACAGTAAGAAAAGAGCTCAGCAAACTGAAAACAGCTCTTCTCAGATCTAGCAGAGAACTTAGGTCACAAGGCAAAACGCTGCACCCCAAACCAGAGAGACAGACAGGTGGATCCAGAGAATCTCACCCGGAGCAGAAGCCTGTGGTCCGAAGCTGGTGGAAGCACTCAGATGCGTGCACAAGCTTCAAAGCTGAAAACTCAAGGGGGCAGCCCAGTCCCAGTCTCGGCACAGCCCACACTTCCAGGAGCTCAACCTCCGGGAGTTCCACATGGCCCTCATGGCGAATATCAGAGAAAAATCCCCTCTTGCTTCCAGCCAGGGTGGGAATAGCAGGAATTTTGGAAAGCAACGGAGCACTCTGTTCTTAACAAGCTCTATCACAGGAGAAACAATCTCGTCAGAACTGAACCTATCTGGGTTTTACCAGGGGCCAACTGATCCCAGTGGAGAGATCAGTCTTTCACCACCAAGTAAGATGCTACCCCTGGGCTTTGTAGATACACTTATCAGACAGGAAAATTCCCTTATTCCTGGTTTGCTGAATGACTCTTATTATGAATGGATGTTGCGTTTCGTCAAATAATTTTTCTACATCTCTGGATATGATTTTTTAATCTGTTAGTGTGGTGGGTTATACTGACTTTTTTTCATATATTGAAACAAAGTTTGCACCCCCAGCATGGGACTCACTGGGCCATAACATACGACTCATTTTATAAGTTGCTTGATTTGATTTGCTAGTATGTTGTTTATTATATTTAGGATTTTATTTTATTAAGGATTTTTGCGTCTATGTTCATGGGGGATATTGGTCTGTAGTTTTCCTGTTTTTAGTTTTTTCTTGTAATGTCTTTGTGTATTTTTGGTCTCCTGGCAAAGGCAGCCTCGCAAAATGAGTTCAGAAGTGATACTTCCCTGTGTCGTTCAGAAGAGCTTTACAGAACGGTCGTTATTTTTTCCTTTAAATGTTTGGTAGAATTTGCCGATTAAACTATCCTTGGAGATTTCTTTTCCAGAAGGTTTCTAACAAAGAATTTTTTTTAATAGATAAAAGTCAGTATATAATAGAATATTATAGATGGGTAGTTAAAACAACAATGTATTTGTCACAGTTCTAGAGACTGTGACAAGTCAAAGGTCGAAGATACATAGATCTCGCTGTATATTTTTGTTTATTTCTTCTATTTTCAACTCTTTGAAATTTTAGTTCATTTATTTGGGAGATTTTCACGGATAGATTTTCTAATCTTAAAATATGCTTGCATTCAAGGAAAAATCATAATAAATCACACTGAACAGTTCTCCAACGGCCACTTGAGTTTGATTAACATTCCACTTAGAACTTTTGCGTCTCTAGTGAAAAACGAAACAGACCAAGCATCTTATCCCGTTGCCAGGCAACCGTCCGGCTTTGGAAACAAGGCTGCAGTAGGCGCGCGAGTTACTTCCCCGGCGTTCACCCCATTTTGCTGTGGAGGATGAAGACGGGCTCACGGTCAGCACGGACTGTGCCCACCTGAGCAGGGCTTCTCGGGTCTTCTCTTCCTCCTAGTTTCGAGTTTGGTATCTTTGGTTTCCTAAGAAATGTATTTAATACAGATGTTCAATTCCTTTATGCTGAGATGTTTGGAGCAATATCATTTTATCTCGTTTGTATCAGCTTTCATCACTTTCCCTCTCATTATGAGTTCGAGTGCCATTTTCTCTCCCTCTTTTTCTTCCTTAATCCTGACCAAAGTTTACCATCTCGTAAGCATTTTCAGACATTCAGCTTTTTCCCACTAATTATCCTCAATTTCACTGCTCTCCTAATTCATCTTTATTAATTTTTTCCTTCTTTGCAGGATGGTGAGTAAGGGGAGGTTTGCTTGGCTGGTTTTGTTCTAACTTCCCGACTTGAAGACTTGGCAGGCCTTGTTTTGTCTTGATAAATACGTTGTGAACTCGTGAACTCCCCACAGAGCCTTATCTGTGCTCTGTAAACGAATGTAATGTTTCCGTTTTCATTTGCTTCTAATTTATTCATCATTCGTACGATTTCATTGTTATCCCAGAGTATACCGAGTTGCATGTTATTTAGGTTCCTACGAGATTTTTTAATAATACTTTTAAATTAATGCTTCTAATTTTATTATACTTTGGTCAGAAAGATAATCTGCCTGAGGTTAATTCTTTGGAATGTGGGGAATTCTTCTGTGATCTTATTCATGGTTCGTTTCTGGGCACACGCTGTTACCAGCGTGCTCGAAGGGAGTTTGCATTTTGTGGCTGTTGGTGTAGGACAGCCTGCCTGTCCTCCGCCGTGAGCTCTCCAACTGGGGCACCTAAATTTACGTATTTGCTGACTTCTTCCTGCCTGTTCTATGAATTCCTTGTAGAGATTAATCAGAATCTTCCGTGGCTTTGTTGACTTATCTTTCCATCCCGCAGGCCGATCCCTTGTTGTTTATGCATTTCGAGGCTGGGTCATCCTGCTCCTGTGTTCAATGACATTACGTTTCCTTCACGACCGGCTCACTTGAAAAATGCATCACCGGCTTCTGTACCCTTCTGGTTTTGCCCTTGAACTGCCGTTTCGATGACATAAAAGCGCCTCTCAGCTTTCGTGTAATTTTTTCTGGTTTATCGTTTTCATCATTTTATTTTATTTTTTTTACATTGAAAACATTTCAAACTCAGTCAAAAGTCACAACAATGGTACCAGGAATACCCGTGCACACCCCCGCCCGGGTTCGTCACTTGCTACCATTCTGCTACATCGGCTTTGCCCATCCGCTGTCATTGTTGCCATTCCTGTTGTCCCCGATGCGCTCCTTAAAGGCACATTTCGGAACTGTGATGCTGCCCTTAGAAGCTTCTTCGTCTGTACCTTCCAAGAGCCTCTGCCACACTCGAGACGTTCCCATCGAAACAACCTGCCACAGGCCACCCACATGACTGTCACCAGCTGCTCCCACACTCCCGCCCTGGCAGTGTTCGTGCTACCACCTAGTGACTCGGGACTCAATCCAGGATGGTGCGTTGCACTCCATGGTCATAGTTCAGCCTCTTTAATCTGGGGTAGCTCCTCAGCCTTTGTCTTTCCTTCATGACATGAGCGTTTTGAAGGTCACAGGCCGCCTATTTCGTAGAACGTCCCTTAATGTGGATTTCTGTGATTTTTCTCACGTGCTGATCTCAGGGCCTGTTCTGGCAGGAAAACCACATAAGTACCGCCATGTCTGTCCCAGTGCGTCACGCCAGGAGGCACGTGCTCTCTGCGTGTCCTGTTCTTGGTGGCAGCGACCTCGATTGCCTGGTGACCCCGCTGACCGTCGGGATTTCCTCCTGTCAGTTCACCACTTTCCACGTGGGGATTTAAGAAGCAACCTTTGGGGCAGTACTTGGGGACCGTAAATGTCCTCTTTCCGTCAAAGTCCCAGCCACGGTGATTCTTGCCTGGACCCGGCGTTGCCGTGGCTGGTGAAATGGTGACTTTTCCTAACTGCGACGCACTCCACACTTGTTAGTTGGGAAACACGCTGGAGCTCGCTTGTGTATCTGGTGTCCATTCTTCCTTTCTTTCAGCGCGAGTGGACACACAGGGCCCTACCTGGTGTGATAAGTGTGGGTCCCTGAGCCTGGGGGACCCCAGGAACGGGGCAGGATCCCCACAGACTGAGTCGAGCTCCATGCTGTGGAGCAGCCCAAGAGCTGGCCCCTGAGAGGCGGAGCTGCTGTGGGTGGGGTCGCTGCTCCTGAGGAGTGCATGTTTTATGCTTCGAGGAAACTGCCAATCTGCTGTCTAAAGGCCCTTCAAATTTTCATACCCACGAAGAATGTTCTAGAATCCCCGTGTCACCATATGTGTGATGGTGTCCGCCCTCTGTTTTTACCCAGCACACTTCCTGGTTCCCAGGTGAGCCAGGCGCATCGACCCCACCCTGCCGTCCCTGTCTCGTATTTCCTGACACCCCTGGGAGTGCTCAAGTGCCCACGCCTGTGCCCCTCAGCTCTGCCCGCCCCACGCACCCTGCTTGTGCCCTCGGCCCGCCCAGCTAGCGGCAGCCGTCCCCAACCCTCCCTCCTGAGCGGGGCCGGGCTGTGGGGACACACCGGTGCCACAGCCATCCAGAAGGAAGGTCAGGTAGGAGGAGGTGCCGCCGGGACCCACGGCCTGGGGTCAGCCCTGGGACCCTTAGGGCTGCTGCTTCTCTGGGTTCAAGCATTTTGTTTGGAAGCAACTTCGTCCTTTATTATGTCAAATTAAAGGTACGTGCTTTGGAGGTTTCCGGACTCCTTAGGACGCTACAGAGACCACACTCAGAGTGGAGCTGCGTTGGCCTCCTCCTCTGTGCGGAGATTTGTGTACACGTGGCTACGGAATCGCCTGACTAGCTCAGCCTGCAAATTTACCTGGTGGTCTTCTGCGCCACGGGCTCTCTGCTGCCAGTGGCACCAGCCATGGGAAGGAAACAGAACCCAGGCCCTACTTATTATTCTGGTTTAATGGTCTCGGGCGTGGCCTGGACAGGAGGGTGTCTGTAAAATTTTCAGGGGATTCTACCAGGTGGTCAGGATGGAGACCACGGAACCAGGGAGGAATCACGGGCTCCTAGCTCTGGGGACAAAGGGCAGCGAGATCTGGGTCCTGCGCACGGATCCCAGCGTCCACGGGGACACCCACAGCCCAGAAGTCTGACTCCTGGTCCCAGCCCGCCTGCATCTAAGGTCTGTTTTGTTTGTGGGAGGTGAGTCCACACTCGCTGGGAACACGGGACAGGGGCATTTCCTCCCTCCGGCCGCCCCGCCTGGCTCCCAGGGCGGTGTTGTCAAGGACACAAGTAACCGTGTCATCACTGCCCCGTAAATGGTCCGGGTGCTGGCCCAGATGGGAGCCCGATAGCCCGTCCTGCTACACGTCCCGGCCTGGGCTGCGGCCCGGGAAGGTGACCGGCGTCGCTGCCAGATCGCCAGCCCAGAGGCCTCATTTGCAGGCCGCAGTCCCGTAAGCAAACAGCCTGGCTGCGTTAGTGAGGGTGATTCTTCACACTTCACGGTAGCGGCTCAGTTTGCCTCCAGATTCTGCTGACTCCACCAGGAATTCGCGCAATAAAGTAATAGAAAAGATGCAATGACCAGCGGAGCCAAACCAGAAACCCCATTCAATCAAACCCTCCGAGCAGAGAGGACTAACGGGCCTCAGCCGTGCCCTCCTGCCTCTCCCGGCCTCGCGGGCCAGCGTCCCCAGCTGCGTTTGAACATCACACGCACCGCGGCTGGCTGTCCTTCCGCTCGGTTCAGCTGGGTGTTCACACCACACGCGGTTCTGAGCCTCGAAACAGGTGCCTGCGTGGCATGGCCCTGCTGAGCGCGGAGGCGGAGCCCGAAGGGACCCCTCGGCGAGGCTGGGCAAGGCCCTGAGTCCTCGGCGTGGAAACGCTGCCCTGGGGCCTGGCCACTGGCGTCCTGAAGTTGGGGGACGGCCCTGCGGTCCGTGCGGGTCCCTGGGGCAAGGGGCAGCTGGAGTTGGCGAGAGAGAAAGGCAAGTCTCCTCCCTGCATGGCCACGCTGGGGACAGACTCTGCCTGTAAGTGCCGCGTCTGTTTGCCGCAGTGCGCTGGCCGTGGCCCCAAAGACCCGCCCGTGTTCTGCCCCTGAGCCTGTGAATGTGGCCCCATGTGGAAAAAGGGCTGGTGCGGATGGGAGTGAGGGAAGGGTCTCAAGCGGAGATCATTCTGGAATATCCAGTGGCCCAAATCCGACGACAGGTGTCCTCGTCAGACACAGGAGAGGGAGCTCAGGCTCAGACGCACAGAGGGGACGAGGCCAGGAGGACGGAAGCAGAGGCTGGAGTGACGTGGCCACAGGAGTGCCGGGAGCTGCCAGGGGCCGGAGGAGGCAGGAAGGGGCCCCCAGGGGAGGGAGCGTGGCCGGGCGGCACTTGGGGCTGGATTGCTGGCCCCAGACTGCAGGAGAAGGGATGTCACTGCCTGGCCGAGGTTTGTCTCAGCCGCCCAGGGGCTTGCACACGGCGGGGGTGGGGGAAGCCCCAGGACTGATCTCTCCCTATCACATGGTCTGTGGCTTCGGTACCGTCCTGTCCCTGCGTCCCAGAGCTAAGTGGAGACTCAGAGAGGTCAAAGCCAAGCCAGGCAGTTAGGAAGGATGTGGTCAGTTCTCGTTTCTAGGGAATTTTATTTATCAAACCTGGGAAGCTGGATGGGTCCCCTTTTGTCACTGGATGTCCTGGGTGGCAGGCTGCTCAGGCTCTCTCCTCAGCAGTGAGGACAGGGCTGTGCGTGGCCTGGGGCAGAAACACTAGCAGTCACAGAAGAGAAGGGGCCTGGCGGCCTGGGGCCGTGGCTGGGGGTCAGGGAGCAGCCTCTGGTCACCGGCAGGGCAGGGCAGGGTGTGGGCTGGGGGCTGGGCTGGGGGCAGCCACGGTTGCCTTCAAGGTCATTACCAGGCAGAGCCAGACCCAGGCACCAGGAGGGACGGCTCACAGCCTAGGTGCTCAGACGGCTTTTTAAACTAGTGTCCAGCATTGACTAATCTGGTGCTAGAAAAAGCCACTAATCTAATGACAAAGGCACTTTTCTGCTTTTTGTCCAAAGCCAGGGATTTTAACGCAGGCACACAACCGGACGTGTGGCCCTTCCCTCCACCCTGCGATTCTTTGTCATTTCACCCGTTTCCATGGCTCCCAGAGCGACGCCATCGACCCTTCTCCCGTGGAGACGCAACACGGAAACTCTCGTGTGTGTTGAAACGTTTCTTGTTGCTCGTTTCTTATCAGCAAGTTGTTCCTCGCTTTAGAGTTTTCAGTTTTGCCTTATGAGGTTCTGTGTTGAGCAGTGTCACAGGAGACGTCGCTGGTTTTGGTGCCGACGAGGGCAGGTCACGCCCCCGAGTGAGGTCAGAGCATGAGCCCTGCAGGCTCCCCACACCCCTGACCCCCACAGCCCCGGCCTCCTGCACCCAAGGAGGGTCTGTGGCGAGTCCTCGGTGACAGCCGAGCACAGGGCAGTGCCATGGTGCAAGCTCGCTGTGACCCGGCACCCCCATTCCCTCTTTCTTTCATCCGAGCTGGGCGGGAAACGAAGGGCTTGGGGACAGAGACGCTGCAGTGCGGAAGATGCTGGGTTCCCCATCACCCCCTGGAGGAACCCAGGCCAGACAGTTGGCTGGCCATCCTTGGGACCGGAGTGTTTCTGGCACCCGTCACATTTCCTGAGATTTCTGAGACAGAGGGTGGTGGTGCAGGGGATTCTGGGTTTCCACCCCAGGTGCTGTCTATGTCTCTGCTGCAAAATGTCAGAGTAAAACCTGAGTAACTCACTGCTTATTTCTGATCTGCCCTTTGGACCTACATAATTAGCATATCATACAACCTGGGTAACAAAGATGCCCCATTTATCCCTGCAGACATAGGCAGTGCTGGGTAGGTGTGGTGGCTCCAACTCTGAGCCCAGGATGGCTGCTCCAGCTCCTGCTATCACAACTATATCCGTCTGGCAGGAAGGCAGAATAGGGTAAAGGGAGTGTGTACCAATGACTTTGAAGGGCATTTGCCAGAAGTGGGGTATAGCCCTCTGCCTGGGTCCCAGGGCTGGGGCCCCTGGGGGGATGCTGGGGCCTGTGCTCTCCACTTGGGCTCGTGAGCTCCTATGAGGGCCTAGCCCAGCCTCGGGGATGGCCACGACCCGGCTGGCCTCGCTTCCCATCACCCCGCCTCCGAGACCCCATCCGTCTGTCCAGGCAGACACAACCACTGACCTCAGGCCCCTTCTGCCTGGGTGTCCGCTGAGCCTGGCCTGTGCGTCCCCATCTGATGACGTTTGCTGGCTGGTGTGACCTAAAATAAAACCTTAAGCTTCTCCCCAGCTGAATAAATGGACCCCCTCTTGGCCAAGGGGATACCCTAAAACTGAGTGGCTGGCCCTGAGGAGGGAGGTCAGATGTGCCCGTCGTGCCCCGCCCCTTCCCGGAGACGTCCTCTGTGTTACTGACCTGTCACCAGGCCGAAGGCCATGCAAGTCACGCCTGCAGGTCCTCACGTCCCACAGCAGATCACTGAGTCTCAGTGTGTGGCCGGTGGCTGGTCTCTGATTAGCGGACGTCCTCATCTTAACTTAAAACATTCCAAGGCCTTAGACAAAGCTTCGTGTCTTTAACCAATTGCAAACCACGGAATCTTTAAACCCACCTGTAACCTGTAATCCCACATGAAATGTCCCGCTTTTTCAGGCCAAACCACTGTACGCCTCCCACGTATTAATTTACGACTTTTCATGTAATTCCTGTCTCCCCAGAATGTATAAACCAGACTGAACCCAGCCACGGCGAGTCCACTTGCTAGAGGCTTCCTGGGCGTGGCTCCAGGCCGTGGCCCTCAAATTTGGCTCAGAATAAACCTCTTTAAATCATTTTACAAAGCGTGGCTTCTTCCTTGTCACTGGTGCCATCTGCCTCACCCCTGGCGTCCCCACGGGACGATCTCTGGATGCGTCCTCAGTCCCTTGCCTCTGATGGCCACCATCATGACCGTCCTGACAGCGGAGTCACGTCTCTGGGCCTCGTCCTCCATCCTAAGGAGGAGCCTCTGGCTAAGGGGGCACCTGGGCCCCGCGCCCCTCGGTGGGTGGGGAGGGAAGGGCCATGTGTGCTGCAGACTGTGGGGGTCGGACGTGCCCACCCCCGCGGAGCTCTGTGCCTCCCAGGCTGTGCGCCCCGGACAGGGGGCCTTTGGGGGCCAGACGGCAGCTACAGCCCCCCCTGCTCCATGCGGCAGCCCCGGGAACAAAGGACGCTCTGGGCTTTTCTTGCTTATTCTAAACACCATTTAAGCCACAATCTTCAAATATAATAGCAGCTTGTTAACTCATCCCATCGGCATTGCGTCGGCTGACAAAGGGACTCCCCGGGGACTACAGCAGCAGAGACAGCATTTCCCAGTGACACAGATCGATGCCGCAGATCCGGGAGGTACGTGCCACACTTCTCCCTCACCGGAGGGGGACTCCCGGGGGGCGGCAGTCCCACCCAGACGTGCCTTGCAGTGCAGCAGGGGCCCAGGCACCTGGAGGAGGCCAGGACGGAGACATAGCCTGGACGCGGGGACGCTGAGCCTGGGGACGAGAAGGGCTGCGCCTGCGCCTCCTCCTGGACCTCCCCGGGTACCTGCGGCTCCCCAAGCCCACACGGGACTCAGCCTCTTCCTCCCCAAACGCTCCACACCTCCGTCCACAGAGGTCTGGGCCACAGATCGGGGCTCCGGCCGTTCCGTGGCATCCCCAGCTCGGACGCTGAGCTTCCGTCATGCCTCAGGCCCCGCCTGGCCCACCCTGCGCCCACGTGCGTGGCTGGCGCCGTGGTTACGGCCTCTCTTCCATGCACGAGCGGCTCCAGGCCCTCCCTGCCCCGTCCTCCTCGCTGAGCCACAGTGCTCTGTGTAAAGCCCACGTCCCAGTGTGTCCACTCCCCCTCACCTGCCCAGCCGCTGGGACTCGCTCACCTCTGCCATCTGGGTGCTGTGAGCTGCTCCTACAGGACGTCCCCTTCCATGGCGGAGGCTCCGTTAGGGCCTTACACAAAGGAGTGAAATTCCAGCAAGGTGTCGATGATGCCGTCAGGTGACAAGGAGGCTGCCAAGGGGCCGTATGTCTGGCTGAGGCCTTCCGGGGTCCTCGCACCACAGCCCAGGGTTGGTGGGGACTTTGTCCCTTTAGACCTTCCTGGACGAGGCTGATTCTCCAGCCAGAGGGTCCTGTTTTACAAAAATAGCTTCCGTTGTCTCAGTGTTGGTGTTGGCAAAACGCCTTCCCTGTCAGAAAGCAGCCCCGGGACCAGGGCTTCCTCCGGGCGCGTGCGGTTGGAGACCACGGCAGCGACCACACCGCACAACCATGGCCACGCGTCTTCCACGCCCCCTTTCTCCACCCGGGGGACCCACTGTCAGTGGGTTTCGTGGTGGGTCCACAGGAAATCTGCCCACGTGCTGACCCCTGGCCCCTGCAAATGTGCCCTATTTGCAAAATTGTCCCTGTGACCACAGGATAATTGCTCCAGAGAGGCGATCCCAGAAGACAGAAACCTTGGCAGGGTGTGGGGTCCCAGGTGGTCCCGGCAAATTGCCTGAGCCCTAAGAAAGGCTGCGACACCCCGAGCCTGGCCTCGCTGTCAGGCTGCCCCATGTCCCCGGCGAGAGCCTCTCAGGCCTCTTTGGTTGCAGGACGCAGAAACCCAATTCAGACTCGCTTACACGGAACGCTGCTGGGAGCCCCTGCCACTGCTGAGATCATTACCACAAACCGGGGGGCCTCAAACAACAGAACTCTATTCTCCCGCAGCTCTGGAGACCGGAACTCCAGAACCAGGGTGCTGGCAGGGCCGAGATCCCCCTGCAGGCTCCAGGGTGGGGTCCTGCAGCCCCTCCCGGCTCCTGGTGGCTCCGGGCATTGTGGGTGTGGGGTTGCGTCACTCCAGTCCCTGCCTCAGTCTTCACGTGGCCCCTCTTCTGTGTCCGTCAAATCTCCCTCGCCTTCCTCCTCCGGGGACACCTGGCGCTGGAGCAAAGACCATCCCGAACGATCCAGGCTGAGCCCTCGTCTGCCGATCCTTAACTTAATCACCTCTGCACGGCTCCCTTACGCGGATAAGGCACATGCGCAGGGGCCAGGGAGGCCCTGGTTCCTCCTTCATTGAGCGTGGATAGCTGTACAGGTGTCTGCCCCGGAGTCACAGGATTCAGTGGGCTGAGGCTCCCACGACCCCCTGCCCAGTGACACTGCAGACGCCACTGGTCACGAGGCAGCCGTGGGCAGGTGACAGGATGAGGAAGCAGCCAGGCTGTGCGTGGGTTTGCCATTGACTCAGCACCAGTGGAGGGTGGGTGCCCCTGGGCAGCGGCACGGACTTGGGAGAGAAATCTGGTCCCTCCTCGTGGACTGTGTCCCGAGTCAGGAGAGCTACAGACACAGCAGGGACTGGGTGGCCTCAGGGGGAGCGGGCAGGGGTGGGGGCTGCACCCAGGGCCGACCAGAGCAGAAGGAACCCGGAGGCCCCTCACACCCGGAGCATCTAACAAGATTCTCCCTCCTTGTTAGAAAGAGCTCGGTCCACGCTCCGGGTGGCCCCGGCCTGGATGCGCAGGCGTGGACACAGCTGCGTCCCCTCTGGAGGGTACAGGATGG
>CAUYRT010045359.1:0-81159 GCA_963574885.1 Lepilemur ruficaudatus
GTACTCTCTGGACTACTTTGACAGAGTAGGTTTTTGAATGTAACAAGATAAGTCAACTTGAGTGGTAATATATTTTGGGAAATCAGCTCACTACAAATTGTGACTGTAAATGTTTTGTAGTTTTCCCCCAATAAAATTTTCGGAAGGAAAAAAAAAAAAAGAAAAAGAGTGCTGCTGTGGGATTTGCATGTAACAACCAGTCTGGCTGCAGTCTGGAGAATGGATTGGAGAGGGGCAAATGGGAGAGTGGTTGGGGGTTCTCTTAGTAGCTGAGGGGGACAAGAAGGTGGCTGGAGTGTGGCTCCCCAGAGGGATTTGAACAAACAGATGGGGTTGGATTGGAAAGACCAGGCCAAGGGGCCAGGCAAGTGGAGTCACAGCATGTCAGGTGACTGCCTCCCAAAGGAGCAGAGGGAGGTTTATGGAGGTAGGGCTGTGGTGAGCTGGAGAGGAGGGCTGGGGACGCTTCCTGGTGCCCACAGTCGGTGCCAGGGAGGTAGGGTTTCTCTTGGGGAGGGGGTGGAGCTACTAAAGTTTGGAATAGAGCCTGGACAGATCAGTTCTGCATTGTAGGAAGAGCTTTTTTGGGATACTAAAAGGAAACTCAGGGGAGGAGAGGCTGGAATCCTCTGGTTATTGAAATAGTCCAGGGACACGAGGAAATGGTGTTTTGTTTCCTTAATGGTTGTCAATTGTGATAACTACCATTTATCAAATGCCTGTCAGTGCTGCCCCGGTATCAGGTACTTGACATCTGTCATTTCTGTCTGCCTCACTCGGTTCGCCACCATGGCTCCTCGAAGCAGGGGCTGGGACAGGTAGGAGCACGGGGGAGCAGGATGCTTCCAACAGCCACCCCTCCTGGCAGCCATGGAGTGTCTCAACACCCTAGGGGGAGTGTTCTGTTGCTATTTTTTGATAAAGGAATCAAAGTTCTTTGATGAAGTAGCTTTTCCATAGGTGATAGAGTTGACCACATTGCAAAAGTGTGGCCTCTCTGATTCTAAAGTTCATGTTTTTCCCATTGTATCAAATAGTTCCTCATTATCTCTGGTGAAACCTCTTGCTGTGAAATGTGAGTGATTTGCATGACTGGTTGTCTGCCCTATTGGAATGTGGGCTTATTGAGGACAATGACCATAGTACTCATTGCTACGCCCCACAGTGCCAAGCACTGCAGATATGTTTGTTGACTAAAAGAACCTATAGAACCTATAGAAAATAGGTGCCAATTTTCCTGTTAAGAATCTGAAGTCCTCTCTCATTCCAGTGCCCACTTGTGTGCTCTGTCCTTTCCTCTGAGAAACAGCACCAGGGGAGAGCTGCCCTCCTGTGTCTCCACCTTTGTAGCAGAATCATCAGCCCTGTGGTTGCCCGGAATGCAACCAGAGGAGAAAGACCCCAGCTCCCCTCTGAACTTCCTTTAAATTCCCTGCTCACACCTATGACCACCTTCCTCAAGCCCACGTGCCCTCAGTTCAGGGGTCCTTCACTCTGAAGCATCCGCAGGGCCGACAATTGGAGAATCAGAATGTGGCTGTGGGTCATGGCCACCCAGTGGAGTGTGAGAGCTATGCGCACACACCACTACAGAGAAGCAGGGTTGCTGGAAGAAAAGATGCTGGTTGTGGAGCCAATTAAAATGCGCCTGCATAACACCAGCATTTTTCTACAGCGCTAGCTAACAGTAGGTTTTAATTATGCAGTAATAAAAAAAATGAAGAAACAGTGAATTACCATCTATTTCTATGAATGATCTTAGTCCAATAGCTAAAATCTATGATTACTTAAAACAAATATTTTAAATTAAATCACAGTGTTTGTAGAGCACTCATTGTGCAAAAGGCATCAGTGTTTTTTGTGGCCACCTTGCTGCTTCCGGTAGGGGATGCAGTGGGGGACACCAGGCTGGAGCTGGAGTGGAATTGGAGCATGTAGGAGAGGCTGGGAGCAAGAAATCCCCAATCTGGGTCAGTGAAGAGGGGTCTGTGTGATTTGCAAGGCAGTGTGGCTGTTAGAAGCATCTTTGCAGAGCTGCATTGGTAAATCCAGGTTTTGTGGAGACTGAAGCTTATACAATTTGGGGAAAAAAGTTTAAAAAAATCTTCATTTTGTACATTTCATAAAAATAAATGACTGTGTGAATACCGTGCTAGGGCTTAAGCTTAATTAATTTCACACAAATCCACCTTTATCTGTGACCCTGGGGGTCTACACACTTACAAGATGTGTAGTGATGTGAAGATTTTTGTTACCCTCCTGCAGCCAGCAAACCACGGGGCAGATAGGCCAAGCAGCATCTCTAGACTGCCACTAACTAAGTTGTACACATTTGGTCAAGATGTATGTAAACCAATAGCCATTTATTGAGTGTTTACTTTGTGCCAGGCACTGCTAGTGCTTTGTTGGTCTGTGTTCTTCCCTACATGATGTTAGCCTTAACCAGCCACTTCAAATGACAGGGAGTGGGGTGGAGGGAACACTTTCTTAAGAAGGGACTATGAATTTGCTGCTGCAAACTCAGCCCTCAGCTGGGGGACACTTGTTTTTTCCTTATAAGACAGATCTTGCCATTCTGTGTCAGTGCCCATTTTGCCACCAGAAGTTTCCTGGCTTTCTTGTACATCCTGGCGCGTAGATCTTCCCCTACAATTAGCATCAGTGGCTACAGATACCCAGGATTACATAGGCCCCCTACTCCCTAACTACGAAAGCTTGTAAAAATAATCTGGGGCCCTTGATAAAATGCAGATTTCTGGAATTTACCCCAGACCTCCTAAAACAAGCTCCAGGGACAGAGCCTGCGAATTTCTACTTTTAACAAGTACCTTAGGTGTTTCTTGAAATCAAGTAAGTTTGGGAATCACTGAACCAAAGGAAAGGTGAAACATATTCTAAAACAATGAGGGCGTGTGAGTTTCCACTAGGTTAATTAATTGAATAGATAGGAAAAGAGCAAGAGACAGAATGTTCCTAATGCTGAGTGGTAGGAAGAAAACAAAAAGTCACGTTATTGTGTATTTATTATGTGCCAGTAACAGCACTAAGCACCTTGTGTGGCATTTCATTTAATGCTCCCCACAAGTCTCTGAGGCAGAACCATTGCTACCTCCCTTTTGCAGATGGGAGCACAGTCTCAAGATGTTAGGTCACACAGCTGGCCAAGTATGGAGTACCGATTTGAACTCAGACAGCTGGATAGGAAAGCCCATATTCTTTCTCTGTGTTACACAGACTGAAATGTTGCCTAATCCTGGAGAAGCTACAATGTCCAACACTGGGGCTATGGGGAGGGCCCGGGTGCTCCCCTGCAGCAAAGGCATGGCCGGTGGAGTCCCACTCCCACGGCTCCTTCGTGGTTAAAGGCAATAACTTGGAGACTTGGTGACTGTGCCTTGGGTGTGGGACACTGTGGGGCTCCCCAAAGAGTCAGCTGCATGATGCCCTTGGCCACATAAGAGGGGACAGCGGCAGTGACATGGATGATGTGACTGAATCAACCCCTCATTCACTGTGTGACTGTATTTGTTTTCTATTGATGCTGTAGCAGATTGTATAAATTTGCACCCATTTATTATCTCATAGTTCTGTGGGCCAGACATTTAGGTGAAGTGTGGCTCTGTAGTAGCCTCTTCTAAGGACGTCACAAGACTGAAGTCAAAGTGTTGGCTAAGCTGGGCGCTTATCTGTAGGTGCTGGGTAAGAATCCACCTTCAGGCTCTTTTGGCTTGTTGGCTGAATTCAGCTCCTCACCATTGTAGGACTAAGGTCCTTGTTTACTTGATATACGACCCTCTTAATCTTCAAACCAAAAATGACATATCAAATCCTTCTCATTCTTTGAATCTCTGAATTTTTCTTCTGCTACAGGCCAGAGAAAGATCTCTGCTTTGAAGGGCCCCTGTGATTAGATTAGGCTCACCAGATAATATGTGATACTCTCCCTATTTTAAAGTCAACTGATTAATAACCTTTAATTAAGTAGATTATTTAACAATGCAGTTATATTCACAGGAGTATCACCAGAGGGCAAAGGTCATGGGGGCCAAATTTCTGCTTACCACAGTGACCTTAGGCAAGATCTCTTAGACTTAAGTGGCCCCAAAAACAACAGTTTTATAGATGTATATTTACAGAAACCGAGATTTTTAAAGTTTCTCTCCAATATGAAGGGATATATTAGTCTGAATTTCTGTGCTCCACTGAAAGGCAGCCTATATTTTCCAAATGTGACTTGAAAGGTAAGAATGAGCTAAAATAATTGCTTTTGGAAAACCTGCTAAAATAATATCCAAAAGCACCATTCATTCTTCCCCATCTTCCACCCACCCTCCCACCTCCTCTCTCACCAGGTTGCTCTGAAAGTTTTCTAAGATACTTTTTATTAAATTTTGGAGTGTGAAGCTAATGGACACCATTAAGCCAGTGATAATGCCAGAGCACATTTTAGTATTTTTTTCCCCCAAAAAAGCATACTTCCAAGTAATGCCATTTATAAAGAGTATTTGAACCAATGTCTAATTTGAAGAAAATGAATACTTTAAGAAATAACACGGATACCTTATAATTTTCCAGTCAAAACTGTCAAACAGAAGTTCTCACATATTGTAATTTTTTTCACAGTAATTCACTCAAAAGTACTTCTCTTCCACTGTGCCCTTTGCAAAAGCTCATTGAGATTCCCACTCTCCTGTAAATTATTGGAAATGGATGTGGTCTTTCATTCTGTGTACTCTCCAAAGAACATTTTAGCATTGAAACAATGACAATAAGGATGGAAAAATGAGAAACTAAATCTAGTCCCACTGTTTCTGAGATTTAAAAGCTCCATTTTTAAAGGTTGGCAACCTTTATATGCATGCTACTTCTTCATAGTACAAAGGAACACACAAGAGCCTTAATTTTTCTGAGTACAAAGCAATGAAAAAAAATATCTATTTTTAATTAGCTCAGACAGATGTGAATGATGGGAGCAATGCAGTCTGTGTATTTTATTTGCTTTGTTTATTCAGTTGCACAGGGATTAAATGACCTTGAATTCAGTATAATGGATGATACTTTTAATCGACTTTTATATGGACAATTGACTGATTTGAAAATTTTGCTAAGCATAGTGTGGTGCCCAGGACCATATGTGCCAGACGGTTTTGTGCAGCTAAGTGGCAGTTAGATATTGGCAATGTTCTGATGTCACTTCTGCACAGTGATCCCACTTACACGAAGTGTTTTGTTTTTATGAGAATTAAAGTTATTCATGGTCTTATGTGTTCTTTTTAGAAAAGTTATAAAATATAGATATACAAAACAAAATAAATTTAAAAAAAGGAAGAAAGAAGAAAAAAAAATCCAAACTCATAGATAGCCTGTTTCTCTCATGGTATATATATTTTTTCCCCCAGATTTTAAAAATGCATATATAGATAAATTAAGCTACACACACACACATACACATACATGCACATACACACACCCCTCATTTACAATTAGTAGCTGGAGTTTATAGTGGCAGTGTTTGCTATGATCATTGATTATAATCACAGTTCCAGAAACCCTTGGTGTTTTCAGGTTTTTGTCGTGACCTTTTGAATCAAATGCTCCAGCAATCCCTGTGCTCATCCTGCATTTCAGCATTTTCCAAAGAGGCTGAAAGTGCAGGGAATAGGTCAGAAGCTAAAAGGAAGCTAGACTCTAATTACTGGTTCACAATCATATTTTTAGATTTCCGTATTCAGAGCTCTAGGAATCTGTCTCCTGCTACAACCTGATTCCATCGGTCTTTCAAAAGTCACTTCACTTAATTCCCACAATCTTCAGAGGCTGATCAGTATCACTGATGGAAAAAATGGATCAAAATGGTTGTCATTTAACTAAAAGATTAATCAGGACTAGAATTAACGTCCTTAACTCCCAGTCCACTGCTTCTCCTGTTACTTCACTCCCCCTCCCTGCTCCTAGAGAGGGGAAATGGGGCATTGTACCAATATTTGCATGGTCTAAGGGTGAAAACTTGCAGTTATAAGATGAATAAGTTCTGGAGACCTAATGTACGGAATGGTGACCATAGTTAATAACAATGTATTAGGTATTTGAAATTGACTAAGAGAGTAGATCTTAAGTATTCTCACCACAAAAAAGGTAATTATGTGAGGTGATGGAGATGTTAATTAGCTTGATTGTGGAAACCATGTCACAATGTATACATATATCAAAACATTGCATTGTACACCTTGAATCTATGCAAGTTTTATTTGTCAGTTATACCTCAATAAAGCTAATAAAAGGTGGATGTGCCTCCCCAAATATGAATAAGGAAAGCTGAATTTAGACAAAATAGGCTTCTGAGGAATTATAAATCCTAAATGGGAGAACTTAGGAAATATGTACAGTATTCTTGGAGGAATAAATTTGAAGTTTCTTTAATACATTTAACATACTAATAAGCTTTGGAAGAATTTAGTAAAAGGCTTAAAATTAAAAAAAACGTTTGCATGCGTTTTGAGACCAAGGAAATCTACTCTGAAGAGACTAAAACTCCAATAATTACATTCTAGCATTTCCCCAAGAAAACATTTACCTTTCTTGAATAGAGCCCAAGCCTATTTTGAAAGCAGATCTTTAAGAAAATTCCTATACAACTTGAACATAAAAATTATCTTAAGCAAATTTCTTTAAATATTTTTAGGGATGGAACATATGAGCCATGTATGAAAAGTAATTTCACAGAAGAAATACAGCAGTACTTAAACTGTTAAGTGAGAGGAGTGTTGCCCTTCAAAGGGGTGGCTATGGAAGGATCTGTTTTCGTTGCTATGAGGCTGTTGTTGCCTCAACTAATTTTGGAATTCACTGTAGCATCGGGATCAGTTTCAGAAGTACACTGGGATAATACCCCCATTACCTCATAGTCTGACTATCTGGTATTTGAGTAAAATCAAATGTATTATCCAATTTGAACACCTGTTTCAGTTGGCTCCAAGTAACTTTTGTATCTTAAAAACAAAAAGGAACAAGAACAACTCTTCCATGGTGGTGATTTGTTGCCACTGAGGCTGCTCAAAACAAGGTATACCAGGCTGGGAAACAATTCTGAAAAAGAGCTCAAAAAATGTTATGAGCAAAGACAGCATTACCTGTCAGAGTGAGTGAATATACATTCCTAGCTGACTACTTTGAAGAACATCCAAAAAAACATCATTTGGATGTTGAGCTCTGGCATGTTACTCAAACTAGGAGTACCTTGTATGTTTACCCAGGATATAAGATTTCTGTATTATTTATAATAGCTGCCATGCTTTTCACCTGCTGAATCAACAATGAGAATTTCTTTGCCACTAGAAAATATATACGAGGAGCTACTCTTTTGGAAAGATTGTAAGGGTTGAATAATTGAATAATAGGGTTGTATTGTAGCAACGAAGTTTTTGCTATGTATAGGTAAAGAATGTGTTTTCTTTTCTGTGTAAACATGAAAAATTTGTAAATGAGGTACATCTAGAGAGACAAAAGTCAATCTATTTTTAATTTTTCCAATCACTGTTAATAGACTCGTAGTCCCATAGTAAACAGGAGCGAGACAAAGACAATAGAAGTGGAGTGGTGAGACAGCTGGGCATGGCGGAGGAACAGAGAAGTGGCCGATTTTCTCCTTTACCCACCTCATTCCGAGACATTTGACTATGACATTTAATCCCTTTTCTCCTCTGGCTAGGACAAAGCATGGGCCAAGGGCTGATGGTAGAAGCGTTTGATGGCAGTTGTAAATTATTCTGAGTAGGGGCCTGATATTCTTATTGAAAGGGTGTGTAGGCGGGCAGGTAGAAGGGTAAGTGTGTGGGGGCAATCCATGTGCAATTCTCCTACTTACAAAAACAAGGAAGCTTGAGAGTACCTATGCAACTTGCGCTTTCTGTAGTGATTTGGTGACGGCAGGAGGTAATGAATGCTTAAAGAAAATGGAAAAGACATCTGAATTTTTTTAAAGAAAAGAGTGTTCTTATCTATTTATAGTATTTGATCTTATTGCAATACATAGTGATTATTTGGAGAAGATGAACTGACATAATTCATGTTTTTATTAAAAAATGACCTTATTAAAATAGCTGAAAGGCTAAAGATGAGCAAATAATTAAATAACTGATGAAATCATTGAATTTTTTTCTGGAATGTAAAGTCTTCCACTATCATCCTAAAGAGAATAGATATAGATTAGTAGAGTGATCTGCCTATTTCATGCTAATCTTTTTCTTATATGCCTTGTTTCACAACCCAGCTTACTTTTTTCTTTGCATATAGAATGCACTACAACTTGTCTTTCAAACCAAGGTAGTAATATGTATGTTTGCATATATGACATATAGTATAGGTAATACATAGTTCTTTCTCATTTATTTGATATTAACAAAGGCTTTTTTCCCCTAAAGGGGCCTATGTTGAGTTGTAAATACTGTAAATATATTACTAATATTTTGCATGAAATGCTACCTTATATTAACCAAAGGTCATCATACTTTAGAGGAATATTGAAAACAACAAAACTTCCTTTTGTATATGAGGTTAGATCTTCATTTTTATTTTCAATGGTGTTTGTAAACAGATACCAAAAATGATCATTTAATTGGCCCCTCTGTGACATACATCACCTGTATTCTAGGTCTTGAAGTGTTTTTAATTAGGCAGATAACCTTGCCAAAAAGAAATGGAAATATCCAGTTATTGTGTATAAGATCTAATGAAGGTTTTACTGAGTCAGCCAATGAAGATGTATTTCTGGATTAAAAAAGAGCAGTAATTCTTCTTGTATGACATTAATTTCTCAAGCATTACAAAAGCAATCCATGTAACCAAAAACATTTGTACCCCTGTAATACTTTGAAATAAAAAAAAACCCCAAATGATGTAGGAACCAAAACATACACAGAAATTCAGATTCAAAGAAGTTAAGGAATAGTATGGCAGAGTCACTTAAACTACTTGGCTTTGCTTTTCTCTATGTGTGTCTTTACATTAGATGGTTAAATGAGAGGAATGACTGAGTGGGATATTTCACATCAAGACTGGCTTTGAGACCTAAAGTTCAGAACCAGAAAACTAGGACTTAAAGCATCTTAACTCCTGCATTTAACAAGGCACACAAATCAAAACTTATAGCAGCAAAGTGGACCAAACTGATGTAGATTGGTCCCTCTTATGCCACAAACACATATACATAAAAACAACAAAAACAATAATATGCCACAAACACATATACATAAAAACAACAAAAACAATAATAATAATAAAAACTGAACTTAAAACAATGAGATGCCTAAGTATAAAATAAAGAAGGAACCCAAAGACAGAGCTACAGAAGAACAGGAAATAGGGACTTAGGCTTTGGGGAGCTTGAGGGAAGCTCTTGCATAAAACACAGGACTGGACAGCTGCCCCATCTATGGAAAAGATATGTAGGAGAACCAAGGAAGCAGCAAGGAAGCTTTCTCGGTGTCCAGAGCTTTTAGTGAGGTCAAAAGTCAGTGACAAAAATCAAATCCCTGAATTTAACTTATATTACTGTTACAGTTTTGGAGTCTTAAGTTGAGAAATTATTGATAAAACTGTTTCATGAACTTTGTAGGTCCTCAGAGAAACAAACGCTAACTATTCAATATATTAATAGATACTTCCATAAATTAGAGCCCTCGAGACATTCTAGAAAATACTACCCTCACTGAATATAAGCTTGTCATGAAAATTATAAGTATTGAGAAAATTAAGTGCATCAGGAGAAAAAAGGTATCTGATGCAAGACATAGGAGAGTTAGTACCCCGTGAAGTAGAGAAAATGGAAACATATGAGACATTTTATATGATAAATGCATTTAAAGGGCTTACAGAGCGTAATGAAGGAATGGAAACCATAATAAATAAACTGATGGTACGGAAAAAGAACATATACATTTGAAAAAAGCAAATAGAATTTCTAGAAATGAAAAGTTATAAAAATTATAAACTTAATAAATGGCTTAAATAGAATATTAAATACAATAAGGAGATGATTAACAAACTAAAAGATGGATCTGAGGAAGTTACTCATCAATACACCCAGTGCCAAAAGGTAGAAAGACAAACAGAAAGAAGATGATGCAAGAGCAGCTAAGAACATGGAAGAGAGAATGAGAAGGCCCAACACATGCTTAATAGAGAAAATAAAAAGATGTGCAGAGATAGTGATTGAAGATGTCATGTTTGATATTTTTACAGAATTTAAATACACCATCGTCACATTGAAGAAGCACACAGTTTTTAAGGAATATAAAATATATTTAAATTCAGACATTCTATGGTGAAAACTACAGAACCAGCTGAAACATAGATAAAACTATAAAAGTAACCAGGAGAAAAAGTCAATTGCCTGCTGATAGATAGTTATTGCATCAATGGGGCACTGAAGAGCAAAAGTTTTCAGGGAAAATAATTTTATTCCAAGTTAAACTATAATACAAGAGTGAAGATAAAATACAGACATTTTCAGATTAACAAGAATGAGGAATTTATCACTATAAAAACCCTTGTTGCAAGAACTACGAAACAATGTACAAGAGAGAGGAGATGGAACTCCAGAGGAAGGAGTTAAAAGCCAGAAGCAATGGGAGAACTAAGATATAGCTAAACAAACTGGTAAATCTGACTGTAATGTAAAGCACTGACTCTAAATATAAATCTCATTTGAGTGACAGTTAAAATTAAGGTGGAAGCAAAATATTCTGCAGTAATATCATGGAAGTTGACTGGAATATTAGAATCTATATTCAGGAGGATGTCATAAATATTAATTTTAGACTTTGCTAAGTAATGTATGCATGTTAAATATGTAAAGGTAATAACTAAAAAAGGTAGAAGAGAATCACAACATTAGGAGAAAAGGGAATTAAGAAACTTTATTGGATAATTATAGAAAAAGAAAGAAGAAAATAATTGAAATGAAACGATCAAATGGTTTACTAAAATTTCAAAAAGTAGATAATCCTAGCTTATTCAAATTACAATAAAACTGAAAAAAGAGGAAAAGTTGTTTGCCACATTTCTTGAACTAAGTAAAACTTTTATTTTACGATTAGGAAATAATAGTACAATGAAAGAAATTAATACCTTTACTTATGATTACTAGTGCACAGATTCTAAACAAAATATATTTTTATCTGAATCTAACAGTGAATTAGAGTTAATATGTGATTTTAGTAGAATTTAGGAGTGTAAGGCTGGCCCAATCTCAGAAAAATCAATCAAGGTAACTTACTCCTTTTATAGACTAACAGAATAATCATATAATTATCTCAATAGATGAAGAAAAATATTTTTTATGAAATTCAACTTCTATTTATGATTAAAACTCTCAGAAGGAAACTTCCTTAACTTAACGTCTACATATCCAATACCACAGTGAAAATTATAGTAATGGAGAAATTTTATATACAAATCCCATTATGTTAGTGATGGGAATACAATGCCTTTTATCATCACTGATGCTTATTATCATAGTGAATATTCTGACCAAAGCCATATGACAAAAAGGCACAGAGATGTAAGAATGTATGAAAAAATGACAAAACTGTTTTTGTTTTTAGTTTAATATTATATACCTAGAAAACCAACATAATCAACAGACATCTATTATAACAAAAATAGATTTCGATAGAAGGAAACCTCAACAAGTTGATAAAGAATATCTATTAAAAAACCTACAGCTAACTTTATACTTAATGATGAGAAACTTGAATATTTCCTGCTAAGATCAGGAATAAGGAAAGGATATCCCCTCCCATCACTCCGTTTCAACACCACATTGGAAATCCTAGCTAATGCCATAAAACAAGAAAAGGGAATAAAAGGTATACTGATTAGGAAGGAATAAATAAAACTGTTTTTGTTCTCAGATAACATTATCTATGTAGAAAATCCCAAAGAATAAACAACCCCTGATCACCCTCAATATGTGATTACAACAAGGTTGGAGGTTATAAGGTTAATATATAAGATTTGATATACCAGCAATGAACAAGTGGAATTTGAAATTAAAAACACAATATCATATACATTAGCACCCCAAAAATGAAATACTTAAGGTATAAATCTAACAAAATATATACAAGATCTATGTGTGGAAAACTATAAAACCTTTTTTAAATCAAAGTACATTGTAACTGTTTTTTTATTTCAGAATATTATAGGGGCACAAACATTTTGGTTCCATAAATTGCTTTTGTGCAGTTTGAGTCAGTTATAAGTATGCCCATCACCCAGATAGTGTGCATTGCACCTGTTAGGTGTGAATTTACCCATCCCTTCCTCTCCCCTCCCACCTGCTTGATTTCTGTTGAGTGTTACTTCCATATGTGTGCATAGTGTTGATTGATTAGTTCCCATTTAATGGTGAGTATATATGGTGTTTGTTTTTCCATTCTTGCTATACTTTACTTAGAAGAATGATCTCCAGTTAGATCCAGGTTGTTACAAAAGGTATTAATTCACCATTTGTCATGGCTGAGTAGTACTCCATGGTATACATATACCACATTTTATTAATTCACTCATGTATTGATGGGCACTTGGGTCGATTCCACATCTTTGTGATTGTGAATTGTGCTGCAATAAACATTTGGGTGCAAAAGTTTTTTTTTTTTCTTTTTTTTTTTATTGGGGGAAAACTACAAAGCATTTATAGTACAATGTTTACAGTCCCAATTTGTAGTGAACTGATTTCCCAAAATATATTACCACTCAAGTTGACTTATCTTGTTACATTCAAAAATCTACTCTGTGGTAAATTCACTTCGAATGTTTTGTGGTTACTTTTGATTATGATTCTATTTTATCGTGTATTTCAGTGAGCTTCCTTATAATCCATATTAGAAATTCTTCATCTGTCATGTCAATCTTTTCATTTTGGTTGGTAAGCTTTGGTAAGGAGTTATTGTTTTCTTTTGGAGGTGTCCTTTTGCTCTGATTTTTTATGTTTCTGGGGTTCTCTTGTTGGTTCCTCCTCTCTGTCAAGACCAGTGGGTGCTAGGCCTGTCTGATTAGCCCATCTTCAGGTCCCCAAATATTGATCCCTTATCATACCAGTGAGAGGAGTCCTGGGTCTGAGTTGCCTTTGGGGTGTTCAAGCAGGTTTGTTGAAACTCTTGGGTTACCTCTAACCTTATGTCTTCACCTTTTCCCAACAGTGGTTAGTAAGTTAGTTCCTCCAGCTTAATCTCTGAGATGGTGAGTGGCACTTTTTGAATATGAATCAGCTTCTCCCTGTTTGCTTGAGTTGGAAGGTGCTATGCTTAGCTATGGTGTTGTTCCTCATGTCATTGATTGAAGTTTGTGTAGAAGAGCCAGCTACCAAGAAGCTCTTTTGTGCCTGTGGTAAGCTCTGGTACCCCAGGTGGGGCACACAAATGCCTCAAGCTTTAGGAGGGACTCTGTAGCTCCAAAGGTGTTGCTTGATCTCTATTTCTCCTGACTTGAGGGAAGAGGCAAGACAAATCATGGATAGATTGCAAGATCCTGAGAGTCTTTTCAAAGCCTTGGCAGGGCTCAGAGTTTGCTAATCTGGCCATGAAGGGAAACCACTGGTATGAAGTTCAGGGCACTCTCTCCAAGCCTAGAATGCTGTTCCTGAGGGAGGTGCATAATCCCTTGAGTGCTAAATCCCTGGGCCAAGCTCTTTTCACCCTTTCCCACTATGGACTTTCTCTGTGGGGTGGGAGGAGCACCTTACCAATGTTCTCCCTGGAACTTCACAGCACTCTCCCATCACATCATTCTGCATGAGTTCCCTCATTGCCCAAGACTGGCTTTCAAACTACCTCTCAGTCTGTGTGTCTGACCAACTCACATGCATCTGCATGTGATGTTGGTGGTAGGGGGATCCCCAATTGTGCACACCTGTTCCACCATGAGTCCTCAAGTGGAGCAACATAGGCCTTTCTGTCCACAGGGCCTTCTGCCAGGGACAAACTCCCACCAGGGAGCAGTGGCTTCTCCTCAGTTTCTTCACTCAAGCTGCATTCGCTATTGTAGTAAGTAGGGGGAGGAGCTGTTTCTCCTGTTCAAACAGCATGCCAGAGACATTTGGTTGACATGGAAAGCAGAGGCTAGGCTAATACACTCAGAATATGATAGTTTTCTAACAGAGGTGGGGGATGGGTACACTCACGTATCCCCATTCCTCAGCACCCCTCCACCCTCTTGCATTTAATGTATCCATGAGGGCTTCCTTGCCACCTGAGTCCAGGACCACAGTCTCTTTCATGTGACTTCCTGCACCACTGTTGTGTCTGGGGGGCACTGGGTGCAGCCCATCTGTCTAAGCTGACAGCACATTATCCTGCAAAATGCCAGGAGGCAGGAAGCTCACAAATTGCAGCAGCCCCACTCTCAGTGGTGGGCTTGGCTGGGAACACACATGCTGTAGAGAAGTAGCCTTTCCTGTGCTTCTCAGTTCAGAATATTCTCACTGTTGCAGTGGGGGAGGGGCTGTGGTTATCAGCCAGCCAAGCTAAAATTACTTTCTCTGATGCTGTGATTGAAGGAAATGCAGAGGAGGAAGTATATAGGTATACGAAGCCAGCACTTCCATCTCTCCTGGTGCTCTCCCATTACGTGTCACTTTCAAACACCTGAACTCTTGGGGATCATTGGTTCACTCTGCTATTTCTGTTTAGCCACTGTGCCTGGACTCACGGATGGTGGAAGCACCTCCAATATGTTTTATGTCCAACTATTCACTGAAGGTACCTAGGTAGGTGAAGGGAATCCCCCTTTACGCTTTCACTGGGATCTGAGCCTCTCTGGGTTTGGTCTGCTCCATTCTCTTCTCTTTCCTGACTTCTTTTTTCTCAACTTCACAATTTTTCTTGATTGGGTCCTCAGATGTCTCTGTTGTCTCTCCTTGTGATCTATATCTGAGCTGCAACTGCTCTCTACTGTCCTCAGTCCAATACTTTATCTTCCTGCCAGGCTTATCTGACAAGTGATGTAGCTAGTGGGCCATCTTGTGTATTGTCACTTTAAACTTCTACTTCTTTACTTGTTTTTAGGGGGTAAGTATTATTAAGTACAAGCTTTCAAGTGCCATTTCTCACTTGTTACAGTATCATCATTCCTAACACCATGTCTGGCCCCAATTAAATAGGTTTTATTTGTCCATTTTACAATACAGAATCTGAAACAATGAATCTTTAAGTGGCTATACCTAGTCCATCCAATTAAACAATGCCAACACCAGAAATATGAACTTTATTTTATCTGGCTCCAAAGCACCATGCTCATGTCACTCCTCCCAATATGCTGCTTCAAATCTTTGTGGTTTGCTGCTTCTTGCTCTTTTCACTAGGAATGATTTACTTCAGCCACCATTCTTCTTTTCTTAAAAAGAGTTATTTCTTCAAAAAGACAAGTATAACACTCCAGAGCTACTAAGTTTGGAAGTTCATGGACATCTTTCTTCTTGGCCTTATCACCCATTTCAACCTCATACTATAAAATGAAATAAATCTGACATGAAGGAAGGAAGGAATATAGGAACAAAGTAAGGAAGTAATATCAGAGTTATTCCCCTCTTTTAAAGATGGATTATTTCTGCAAAGTTTTCCTATACATTGAGGAAAATGGACTCTGATAAAATATTTATTAATAATAACAACAGCTTATGTTTATTAGGTGCTTACAAGGTGCCAAGTGATTTACACAGCTATAATTTAACTCTTTCAACAACTCCATAAGACAGTTACTCTTAATATCTTCATTTTGAAAGTGAGGACACTGAGGCACAGAGTATTATTGTGATATAGCTTAGAGTAACACAGTTAGAGAGTGGCCAGTATAGGGATCAAATCAGGTTCTGCATGACTGCAAATCCTGTGTTCTAAATCATTCTCTATAATACATCTGCCTGATTATAGAAAGAATTCCTGGATTATGAAAATGCCACTCCAGGTCTCTGACTAATCACTCATTGCTTGAATAAGTATGAACAAAGTCTTAGCGAAATGACTTTCTTCAACTAAATCACCATTTCTCAAAATGCTCTGCAAAGCACTAACTGTAGGAGCTGCTCTGTGAGAAAATAGATTTTCTTAGTCAAATGTGTCTGTGACACACTGTGTACTAAATATCCTTTATGGAGAATCACCATGCAAATACACATATTTCAGGCTCTGAAAAAATCTTAAGGAAACATATACACATGTGCATCAACTATACAAAGTTATTTTAACTCAGTATTTCCCAAACTTTTTTGAACAAGGAAGATCCCTTCACTAGCTATGTTAAAATACTGCCAAACTAGTATTCAGTGAATTAACCTTGATAAATGCTGATTTAAGTCATTCAACCATTGGAATCATTCAATTATAAATCAAAGAATTCACAAAGATTACACTGATACTAGTTAAAATAATTGAAAGCATTGTTTGATTTTTTTTCTTGTTGATTTTCCTGAGTTCTATATAGATTCTAGTTATCAGCCCTTTATCGGATGTGTAGCATGAGAATATTTTCTCCCGTCTGTAGTTTGTCTGTTTGCTCTCATGAAAGTTTCTTTGGCTGTGCAGAAGCTTTTTAATTCAATCAGGTCCTATTTATTTATTTTTAATTGTTGCTGTGATTGCCTTTGGGTTCTTCTTGATAAATTCTTTGCCTAGGCCAATGTCTATAAGAGTTTTCCCAGTATTTTCTTCTAGAATTCTTATAGTTTCATGCCTTAGGTTTTATTCTGTTATTCACCGTGAGTTGATTTTTGTGAGAGGTGCGGATCCTGTTTCAGTCTTCTACATGTAGCTATTCAATTTTCCCAGAACCATTTGTTGAATAAGGATTATTTTCCCAAGTGCATGTTTATGTCTGTTTGCAATGATTAGATGGGTATCTGAGTTCTCAGTTCTGTTCTATTGGTCTATGTCTCTGTTCTTGTGCCACTGCAATGCTGTTTAATTACTAAAACCTTGTAGTATAGGATAAAGTCTGGTAAACTGATGACTCCTGATTTCTTGTTTCTGCTTAAGACTGTTTTTGCTATACGGGGTCTTCTCTGGTTCCATACAGAGTATAGAGTTATTTTTTCTAGATTTGCAAAAAATGATGCTGGTATTTTAATAAGGATTCCATTGAATCTGTAAATCACTTTGATTAGTATAAACATTTTAACAATGTTGACTCTGCCAACCCATGAGAATGTTTACATCCTCTGCTATTTCCTTCCTCAGTGTTGCATAGCTTTCCCTGTAGAGGTCTTTTACTTCCTTAGTTAAATACATTCCTATCAAAAAGTTGGCACAGACGTGGGTTTACTCCCCACTCCCTGAATCCCTAGTGAACACCACCACCATTTGAGCCCATAATGTTAATCAGTCAGTACCAATTTGATGGCAAGTACATGTGTGGTCCCTTCTTCCAGTCTTGTGTCACCTCACTTTGAATAATGGGTTTAAGCTTAATCAACGATAATATAAACAGTGCTAGCTCACTGTCGCACTGTGAAGGGGAGGGACACGCTTGAAAAGTAGTTGGGGAAGGGAATTAGGGGGTCTCAATAGGGGGAAGGAATTCCTCTAAAACTGATTCATGTGATTAACTGTACACCTCGGTAAATTCACTGAATATCATTTAATTGTACACTTAAAATGGAGTAAAGGCGTGATATGTAAAGTATACTTCAATAAAGAAGAAAAAAAAGTTGGCAAAAGACAGGAACAGAAACTTTTCAAAAGAAGATAGATTAATGGTTAGCAAACATATGAAAAATTGCTCAACATCTCTAATCATCAGGGAAATGCAAATCAAAACCACGATGAGATATCACTTATCTCCAGTGAGAATGATCTTTATCAGAAAGTCCCAAAACAATAAATATTGGTGTGGATGCAGAGAGATAGGAACACTCATACACTGCTAGTGGGACTGCAAACTAGCACAACCTCTGTGTAAAGTAATATGGAGACACTTCAAAGAGCTACAAGTAGAACTACCATTTGATCCAGCAATCCCATTACTTGGCATCTATCCAAAGGAACAAAAGGCATTCTATAAAAAATATATCTGCACTCAAATGTTTATAGCAGCACAATTCACAATTGCAAAGCTGTGGAAAAAACCTAAGTGCCCATCAATACATCAATGGATTCATAAAATGTGGTATATGTATACCATGGAGTTTCACTCATCCACAAAGAACAATGGTTATCCAGCATCTCTTGTATTTTCCAAGAGAGAACTGAAGCCCATTCTACTAAGTGAAGTATCACTCGAATGGACAAACAAGCACCTTATGTACTCACCATCAAATTGGTGTTAACTGACTTAAGTGACCAGCACTTAAGTGCACACACAGTAGAAACATTCACTGAGTGTAGAGCAGGTGGGAGGGGGAGGAAGGGATGGGTATATTTACACCTAGTGGGTGCAGTGCTCACTGTCTGGGGGATAGACATGCTTGAAGCTCTGATTCGGCTGGGGCAAAGGCAATATATGTAACCTAAACATTTATACGCCTGTAATATGCTGAAATTAAAAAAGTTGACAGTGTTACATTTAGTAATTTTCTCTGAAACCAAATTTATCTTCCTTACCTCACCTCCCCACCT
Organism: Lepilemur ruficaudatus; assembly: GCA_963574885.1. Classification (NCBI taxonomy): domain Eukaryota; kingdom Metazoa; phylum Chordata; class Mammalia; order Primates; family Lepilemuridae; genus Lepilemur; species Lepilemur ruficaudatus. The sequence continues at coordinate 18,609 of CAUYRT010045359.1, forward strand.
ACACATACCTACACACACACACACACACACACACACACACACACACACACACACCCCACAGACTCACTCCATATTCCTTCGTGGTTCTCTTGTTCTATAATGATGTCACTGTTTCCCTGCCTCTCACCTCTTCCTCTGATTCCCTCAGATAGAGAAGTTGTCTGTGGTGACCATGAAAATGTGCCAATCGTATCTCCTGCTCTAGGTTGCATAACTGATGGATGGCCCCTGCAGCAGCATTCTAAGTCCATCACTACATTTGCACTGAGGTCACACTTTCTATGAACTGCTCTCAGTCAATGACTGAGTATGAAATAAATACTAAGGCAGGCCATTTCCTGCCTTAGTTATAACTCCTTTGACGTTGATTCACTTGACAACTTCTCATTGGCCTCAGCAAAACACTCTTAGAATTGCCTTTTAATCTGGAACCCAGCCTATCCAGCCCTTCTTCCTTCCTTCTTTCTCTTCTTCAAAGAGGTTAAATCAGCATCACAGTCTGATGGCTCCTTCCAATGCTCCTACTGTTCCTTTCACTTTTTCTCTCATAAATATTTCTACAATAAATCACTTGCATGTCTAAATCACATCTTGACCTCTGCTTCTCGAGGACCTGAACTAACACAGTGTCCTTTCTCCCATTAATCTCCCAACAACATTTTATGCATACATCTGTATTTTCTCAATCATCTCTTTGTAAATTTATGACTTTCACTGAAAATTATGAATTATATCTTATTTATGTCAGTAATGCCAATGTCTACCAATGTTTGGAAATAAAATGGTGGAGGAAAGAATAGTATTGATGAAGGAAGGAAAGGAAGAAAGAAGGAGACAAGGAGAGAGAGAGAGAGAGAGAGAGAGAGAGAGAGAGAGAGAGATTAAAATAATGTTGGCCTTTTCAATTAGCAGATATGTGACACTGGCAAATTAATTTGATCGGTTAGGATCAGTTTCCCCATGTGTAAAGTGGGAATAATAATGCCTGTGTTGCTTACCATATGGAGTTATTGTGAATGTGAAATAAATCAATTTAACATAACTTCTGCAGTTACCTAAGCACATGGTACTTTATAAAAGTACTCCCATTCATTTATTTACCAAATGTATTCTGAGCTCCTCTTCTGAGTCATACTTGGCTTGAAGTTCTGGGAATACAGAACTCTGAAGGAGCTCATAGGCAAGTGGAGATACTGATACAGATAGAGAAATGTTTTATTTGCAATAGTGATTGGGTGATGCTTATAGTGCTCTAATTCACCAATCCAACTCGTTGAGGGGGGATAAGAATTGGCTGCTAGAGAAGGTGGAACCTGAGCTGACTTTTGATGAATCAGTAAGAGTCAGTAAGGTGAAATATGTAGTAAGATGAAATATGTGGAATGAGCATTTCTGTAGAGGGAAATACAGAAGCAAAGCAGCAGGGAATCAAGAGAAAGCATATCACTTTCAGAAGTGTCAAGAAAATCTGTCAAGTTAGAATATAGGAAAAAGGGAGAGGACAGAGGCAAGAGCAATATATTCATGTCCTAAATCTGTCCTTAGCAATATAAATGAAAAATGTTTAACAATAACAAGATGGAAAATATTCAACAGATATTTTTAGATGAAGTTCAGCATTATTTATCAAACCATCTTCATAATTCTTCAGTAGTAGATATGTTATCTGGTTTCTAATATTCTTTCCTTTTATGTCTCTATTTTGATTTCATGCTGAAGATGAAAAAGGTATTGAACTCAAATGTAAACAGAGCGCAATAAGAGTTATAGAACTTTGAGAAATAGTCAATATCTAGGAAGCGACAAGATATCTTCAAATGAACAATTTGACAGACAATTGTTGTTATGTAGTTGGCTTATATCTTTTTTTTCAAATCACAAATTGTTTTAACTAAGTAATATTAGACTTCATCAAGGGTATTAGGACAGTAGGCAGGGGATGTAGACAGAAGATACAGAAAATTAGTTGGTCAGTAATAAACAAAATACATGAAGAAATTAGGTTTAAGGCAATATAAATGATTGTTTTTCTTGTTATACTTTTTATTTTTTAAATGTATATGTTTTATTTTCATTATCAGAAAAGAATTATTTTATGGGAAAATTATGAATTTGTTTGAGGTCTTACTGCACAATGAAATAGCAAAATGTCAAAAGTGCCTATTTTTAAAGCTCAGAAGTGGTAATGCTACAGAACTCAAAATGTCTCAAAATGAACAGCATGTACATAACAAGCAGATAAGGATAAATATGACAAGAATGTCAAGTTCTCATAGTGCAAAGAGCATAACAGTACAAGCTTTCCATTTAAGAAGGCCTTTTTTGCATTTCATTTTTTGTGTCTTATAAATTTTTGTTTTCAAATTCTAGTGAAAACATAGATCGCTTAACTTTATCTTTGGTTGAAATGATGAAATAAAATATATCCTGAAAATATGTGCATGTCTATTATTTTATATTTATGACAAGCATGGATTTTATGGATAATAACTGAGGTGATAGTTCTAGCCTTAATAAGCTTAGATCCTTTCTCACCTTTGAAACTACCTCAAAATAAGGAAAGATTTTTTTGCGTTTGGTAAAATAAAGGAACAGCTGTGTAGAGATTGATTGCCCCATTCCTCAAAATATGTAAAGAAAGGCTGCCAAGTACAGCAAAATTTAGACTAGGGTGAAAAAACAGATGCCAAGAAAGAACACACATTGCTGCTGCTTTTATAGGGCAGAATCAGCTGACCATTATCTTCTCTAAAGAAGGTATCCTACCACAAAGAGAAAAAATGCCCAAGGATCTCTTTCTAATTATAAAGGTACACATTTAGTGACATCTATTAATATCTAATGTTAGATATGGAATGTAAATAAAGGTGATCTAGTATATGCATGATTAGTATCTTTGATGAAGAAAACAGAAGATTACACAATTTCAAATATATGACTCGGGAAATCTTTTCCAATTAAGAAAAGATTCATTTTAAGTGTACAATTAAATGATTACGTGACTTTATATGAGTTAATTTCTTTGTGCTTCTGTTAGGCATTCCAAAAAGTGAGTCTAGTAATATCTACATAAAGACGTTGTGGCAATGAAATAAGATAATGCTGATAAAAATACATAATTCAATGTCATATCTGGCACTTAATTAATACCCAAGAAAATGTTACTTCTTGTTCCTAAAAGGTATCTTGATCAGCTATGAAAAAATTGAAGAATTTGATCTGGAGACTCAACAGGGCTGATTCAGTCAAGAATGTGAGCAATAGGAATACAGATAAGGTCATTCTAAAAAAAAAGATCATTTTTTCTTCTAACTTACTAAACTTCTAAGTTTAGTAACATTTTCTGTAACTTCATGGGATTGATTTGTTCCTAGGGAATTTAAGCAAACTATATATACAAAATTTAAACAAACATACGTGAACTTATGTATTATATGTGCATATACATACACATATATGCATACAGTGGTTGGCGTCGTTTTTAAAGCATTCAAACTCAAGATGGGCTTGAGAGAAAGTTCAGAGGCAGAGTCGACATGTTTGTTAAAGGATCTGAAGGCAGGTTCTCAGCATCTTCTCAGGACAAGCTGAATACTGCTTCACGATCTGTGAAAGAGAAAATTCCTGCCTGTCTTTGGATTCTTCATTTTGTGGAGAGGGCAGGGCCTCTGCAGTTGACTTCTGTCAGAGAAGAATTAAGCGGTACTCTGGTGACAGCAGAGAACCAGTCATCTTCGTTCACTATTCCTCTCAGAAGCCAGCCTGCAGAGTGCGTACTAAAACGTCACATGGATTGCAGTCAGTGTCCCACTCCCCATAGTCACCTAATTAACTCTGCACATCAATGAAATCCTCAATTCACTTTTGATGGGTTGGTCTATATCCTGCTGTGGTTTCTCAGCAGTCCATCAAATTAAAAATGTCAGCATGCTCTTTGGAGGATGGTAGACAAGGAAGTCAGCTGGATCCGAAGACAAATAAAGTAGCTGAACACTCCATAATGAAATAGTGGTATGACACCAAAGAGTTTCATATACACTATAATACCCTAAGAATCACCATACTGGAGTGTAACCAAAATTCACTCAACCTGGAATTCTGTCTTATTTGTGGCAATAAGAGAGAATCTGAGAGAGAGAGAGAGAGAGAGAGAGAGAGAGAGAGAGAGAGTTGTCATTCATCATAGTAACCTCAAAAGAATAGGGATGTACCATCTAGAAATATCCTCAGCTTCCAAGTTTGTGATTCAACATTCATGAGCATTATTTTTGGCCATTACCACATTGTAAGTTTAGTAGGCACTAGGTAAAATACTATATTGTTTACCTTGTATTTATTTATTTCAAAAGATGTATGCTAGTCTTCTATTCTTATTAGGTAAAAAAAAAATACTATGTTCTTTTTGGTATATCATAACATTTACAACTAATGCATGTATAAGATATTGTATAAAATATTGTATAAAACTGAATAAAGTCTTCTATATTTACTTATATGCTACTTTGTATGGCATAACTTAGTTCAATTATAATTAACTAACAATTTTATATTTGTTTAACACTTATCTTCCTCACTAAAATGTAATCACCCTGATGGTAGGAACCATAGCTATCATTTTGTGTCACTGGCACTTAGTAGATACTCAATAAATATTTATTGATTAAATGAAAGAAAAAAACTTGTAATTTATGGAGGACTTCCACTTCCAAAGAGTCAGACTAGACATTCTTTGCTCTATTCTTCTTTTTAAGTACAGATAAAACCTATGACAAAAAAACTACAAAAAGTAAAGATAAATCCCTAAAAAATATAAGAAAACTCTGAAAGATAAAGAAAAGAAGAGAGACCAACTAGTGGTGTTGGCACTGAAAGAGTGGCATGGAAGTGAGTCCCTTGGGTTTTCTTTTTGCCTGGGAGCTGGAGAAGCCAGCAACCTAGAAACACAAGTAGGTAGCTCCCCCCTGTTGTGCTAGAGTAAGATACCGGAGAAACAGTCATCAGGGTCCCTGCACCTTTCATCCAGGAGAATGTCAGGAGAAGCCTTGTGGAAAGCCTGAATTCCCACTCAAGTCCAGCAAAAATGGACTCCTGGGTTTCAGTGGAAGCTCAGAGGACAGCTTGTAATGTCATCTCCACCTGCCAATATGCAGGCGGTGCCCCCTTTCCTGCAGGACTATGTCAGAGGAAGCCTGTTAAACACAGGATTTAGATAAGATCCAGAGTCTCACAACATAATATCAAAATGTCCAGGTTTCAATAAAAAATTATTTGTCATAGAGAAACCCAGAAACATTTAAAAATGCGTAAGAAAAGACAATCAACAGGTGCTGACACTGAGATGACACAGATGTTAAAATTACCTGACAATGATTTTAAAGTAGCCATCAAACAAACAAAACTGTTTCAGTGAGCAATTATGGACATACTTGTAACAAACGTAAAGTTAGAAAGGTTCGGCAAGAAAGAAAAGATAGCAGGGAGAGCCAAATGAAATTTTAGAACTTGAAAATATTACAGCCAATAATTATTAACCTCCCTCTGTTTCTAGGTGACATGATCATCTACATGCCAAATCCTACAAAACCTACACAAAAAACTATAACATAAAAGTAAAATTAGCAAGTTCATAAAATACATGATAAACACAAAAAGTCAATTCTATTTATTTTTCTCTCTATATATAGCAATTAACACATGGAAACAAAACTGTAAAATGTAATACCATTTACAACCTTTTTAAAAATTGAATGCTGAGGTTTAAATATAACAAAACATTTGCAGGCTTTGTATGCTTGAAACTATAAAACACTGATAAAAAATCAAAGACCTATGAAAAATGGAGAGGCATGTACATTATTCATGGATTGAAAGATTCACATAATAAAGATGCCAATTCTCTCCAATGTGATATACATGTCTAGTACAATTCCTATCAAATTCACAGCAAGATTTTTTGTGGCTATAGACGAGATTATTCTAGAATTTATATTGAAAGGCAAAGGAATTGGAATAGCTAAACAAGTTTGAAAAAAGATGAACAAAGTGGGAAATTGCTTTCTCCACTTTTAAGACTTATTTTATATAGACATTGAAGGATCTCAGGAAATTTCACCCCAAAATATGACTCCTTGGTATGAAGAGTATTTTGAATTAAAGGCCCTTAGAGATCAACAGGCTTGGAAGAGGTATGGGAAGACAGTTAGGCATAAAGATCAATGAAACAGAATATAGAATCCAGAAATAAATGCAAACAGAAACACCCTATTGACTTTTGCCAAAGGTACAAAATCAACATGATGGAGGAAAGACAGCCTTTTCAAAAAATGATGCTAGAGCAAATGGACATCCTCAGGTAAAATATGAACCATGACCAAAGTTTCACAGTTTATTCAAAAATTAACTCAACATGAATCACAGACTTAACTATAGAATGTAAAATTATAAAACTTGTAGAAAACAAAAAAACAAGGAAATATTTGGAACCTACAGCTAGGCAAAGGCTTACTACCAAAACATCCACAAAAGGAAAAAATGACAAATTGGACTTCATCAAAATTAAAACATTTGTACTGCAAAATGTTAAGTGCATGAAAATACAAGCTACAGACTTGCAAAAAGCATTTGCAAGCCATATATCCAGCATAGGACTGGTATCTAGAATACATAAGCATTCTCAAAACTTACAGTAAAAAAAAATTAGTCCAATTAGTGAATGGGAAAAAATCATGAAGAGGCGTGACACGGAAGTGGATACACAGATGGTAAATGAGCACATGAAAATATATTACTTATCATTAGCCATTATGGAAATGCAAATTAATACTCCAATGAGATAGTACTACATTCATATCAGAATGGGTAAAATTTGAAAAACAGTGACAATACCAAATGCTAGAGAGTATGTAGAAAAACTGAATCATTCATACCTTGTGGGTGGGAAGTTAAATTAGTACAGCCACACTGAAAACAAATTGGCAGTTTCTTAAAAATCTAAATTTGCAATTATTACACTACTCCATAATGGTGCTCCTAGGCATTTATCCCAGAAAAATGAAAATGCATGTTCATGCAAAAACCCTGTATAGAACATTTATAGCAGCTTTATTTGTAATAGCCATAAACTGGAAAACAAAACAAAACAAAACAGATGTTCTTCAATGAGCAAAAGGCTAAATAAATTGTGGCACACCCATACCATGGAACTGCTCTTCAGCAATTAAAAGGAATGAACAATTGATTCCCACAATAACCCGGATGAATCTCCAGAGAATTAGGCTTAGTAAGAAAATCCAATCCCCAAAAGTGTATGATTCCATTTGTATAACATTCTTGAAATAACTGAAAAACCGATTACTGGCTGTCAGGGGTTAAGGAGAGGCTGGTCCTACATGCTTTAGCCTTTTGCTGTGACTATAAAAGGAAAATGTGAGGGTTCCTTGTGGTCACGGAAATGTTCTATACCTTGACTGTATTGATGTTAACATGCTGGTTGTGATATTACACCATAGTTTTGGAAGATGTTGCCATTGAGGGAAATTGAGTAGAAGATACCCAGTGTCTTTCTATCATTTCTTAACATCATGTGATACAATTTTCTCAGGATAAAAATTTTAATTGAAAAACCACATAGTACTATATTTAGCACATAATAGGTGCTCAAAACACATTGAATTGATAAAAGTTGTGCCTTATTGAGGGTTATTCATGTGGTTCTGCTCAGGATGTAATGGAAGAAAGATGATATTTCTCCTCCTTCCGTGCACTCTTGTAAGCCTCTTCCAGGCTTTCCCTAATTGATTGGCATTTCCTTGCCATATATTAGCACATGTAGATGTTTCACTGTACTGTCCAATCTTTATCATCTGCGCGATTACTTGTAAAATGGAAATATTGGATGTACATCCATGGTTACATCTCAAGACCTGAAACTTACACATATGAAACAGCTTACTGTAAGTTCTCAAGAACTCAAAGGGAAATACTTCAATACTGTCAGGGTATACCCAGGAATTAACAAGATCTTCTACAGTAGAGGTTAGATACATATTTTTGGAATGTATTTACTAAAAATAGCACATTGTAAGTTTTCCATAAATAAGTAGTGGTGGTAGTAGTAGTGACTTCAGTAGTAATAATAATGGTATAACAGAGAGTACTATTTTACTAAAACACAAATAAATAAGTAAGCTCAGATCTAAAAAATATGCTATGTTACCCCATTATCATAGTTGGTTACCAGATTCACCTTTTTGTTATTGTCTTCTGCTTACAGATTTTGAACTACCAGCATTAGCATTTTATCTTTCTCTACTCTGCTCAGAAGTTAAGACTAGTATTCACCTATCTGCACCTAAACCATCCATGATCCCAAGGTTCTAGGAAAGTGAAAAGTAACTTTTCATTGAGAATATATTCAAAGTCTCTGCCTGAAAGATCTCCTAAAACAATAAATCTGTATGTTCTTTCTGATAAAGACGTGATAGACAGTTTGTATCAGCAACGATATGCTGAGTCACAGGTGAATGCTTTGACCCTAAGTGTTACCAGGGATAAACATGTTTTTTTAAACTACATTTTCAGCTGTTTCATGCTATATGTTAAATTATTGTGTAGGCATCACTAATTGGCAGCTTCAAACTACTGAGCAATTGAATAGTTGCCATTCATCTTCATGGTTCCATGCAGAGCACTTACTCTTGCATTGGCTGGTGGACCTGGAGAGACTGCTCATACTTTTTCCTGGCTCACAGGTCACAGGGCCTGTACTGCACAATCCAATAGAGACTCTGTCTGAATGAAGTACCACCTTATCTCCCCTTTCAACTATTGAGGAGGACCAGAATATCTAAAAGAAAACTGCTGTAATTTCCTTAAAGGGACTATGCACTATCTTTCCAGAGAGGTATTTGATTAGATTTAACCAGATGGCAAAGAAGCTTTGTCTTCTTAGCTTTCTTTTACAATTTTGTGGAATTATGGAAAATATTTCATATTGCACTCTGCTCAACCCTTGAAAATATGCATGCTTCCACGGTTTGGTGTTTTGCTTTATAATGTGGAATATGGATTATTATAGTTCCAAGGCACCAAAATTATTTTTCCTGTTTTAATTATCCTGATTTAATATTTCCATCTGATGAAATTCTCATGTTTCACTTAATCTAGTGAAAATCAAACTGTTTTTTTCCCAGAAAAAAGAATATGTATAACCAAAAATTACTACAAAAATTAATGCAGAGTTTATCATCTAGATTTGGATGGAAAACTTAAATATCATCCATCTAACACTCTTATTTTGCAAAGAACCAAACACCTTCCCTCCCGTGAAGTGGCTCCTTTCAGACCATGTGTCAAATTAGAATGACCTAAGTTCTCTTTATTAGAGCACGAATCCTAACCCAGATTTTGTTCTATTTCAATGCTATAAGTCCCTCCTCCTGAGAAAGTTTCTTTGGATTCTGCCATCTGGTCATTGATTATTTCAACCTTCTCTATTTTGGTTTTTCTATTTACTATATACTCGTTCTCAAGTATAGGCCACTGAATAAATAACTGCCCAAATTCCCCTTCATTATTTACCAAAATAAATTTCCTCTTTCATTCAATTCTGTGTCTTTCTTATACATTTCAAAATTTGAATCTTGATCATAAAAGTTATCAGAAGTTATTAATTCAATTTATATTTATAACAATACTGCATTTCTAGTTCCATTAGTTACAGCAACCACATAGGCAACATTTCTGTCATTAGAAAGGCTTAATAAAACATAACACATATAGTAAAGAGATTCTAAATAAGCCATTCAGAACAATGTTTTAATACAGTAGTCAGCAAACTGGCCTACTTGTCAAATCTGACACACCAGTTGTTTTTGTAAATAAAATTTTAATAGGACATAGTTTTTCCTATTTGTTTATACATTACCGAAGGCTATTTTTATGCTATAGTGGAAGAATTGAGTAGTTGCAACAGATATCAGATATCCTCAAGCCCAAAATATTTACTATCTGACCTTTTACAGAAAAAGTTTTCTGACCTCTGCTTTAGAAGAATCTTTAATAATGTTGTTTCATAAATATTTCATACATATAATATATATATAATGGATAAGCATCCATGACATAATATTAAGATAAAATGTAGCTTACAAAATTGTCATAAGAAAATTTATTGTTTATGTATACAGAGTCCAGGGTTCATTCATAATTAAAAAATGTGATCAGGAGCTAAAATGGACTCTATGTATTTATAATCTAATTTTAGGGCAGGGTGTATATTCAGGTAAAATTTAAAAAACAAAAACAAAAAATAAACCTTAGAGAATTATTAAAAAGTATATGCATGTATGATTCCATTATAATTACAATTGTGTGTTGATATGGGTCCTAGGGCCAGAACAACTCACCAAATTAATTTTCCTTCTCTTAGATCTGCTGCATGTAGTTGGAGAATTCATCGCCTTGTGCTTTAGTTAAAACATCTATAAAATAAAATTAATAAAAATATTTTTATAAAATTGCTTGGAGTGTTGAATATCCTAATGCAAATAAAGTTTTCTAATAGTGTGCAACATATGACTACTCAATAAATCTTAAGTATTATGAGTATTAATATTAATGATGTGAGAAAAATAAATGGCCCAGATGGCTTGAAAGTCTGGCCTTGAAGATATATATAATGGGAAACTATGAATGAAGGTCCCATCCACATAGAAGCTTCACTCTTTGGTCTTGCTTATGGCTTAGGTAGATGAGTCAAATACTACTCAGAAGGAATAGGGCTTTTCAGATTTCTGGCCTCATGGTATATATTGTCTCCTTTGCTTGTGTTGTTATTCCCTATAACTATGCCTCACCTAATTCCTACCAATCCTTTGCTCCTCAGAGAAGGCTGAATCTAGTCCCACATTCACTCACCCTCCTTCACTTATATTAGTTTTGCAGGGGTGCCATACAAAGTGCCACAAATTGTGTAGCTGAAACAAGAGAATTTTTTTTATTACCTCACAATTCTAATGGCTAGATGTCCCAGATCAAGGTGTCAACAGGGTTGGTTTCTTCTGAGGCCTCTCCCCTTAGCTTATAGATGGCAACATTTGTGTCTTCATGTGGTCTTTGATCTGTGTGTATGTCCTGTTTATTCTACTCTTTTATTTTCTTCTGTTTCCTTTTATTTTCTCTCTTTTTTGTGAGATGGGGGTCTCACTGTGTTGTCAAGGCTGGACTTGAGACTCAAGCAATACTCTCGCCTCAGTCTCCCAAGTAGCTGGGATTACAGGTGTGTGCCACTGCACCTCACCCTATCTTCTTTTGTTATAAGGACAGTGGTCATATTGGATTAGGGCTCAATCTAATGACCGCTTTGTGACTTAATTACCTTTCTGAAGACCCAACCTCCAAATACAGTTACATTATTGAGTGCTAGAACTTAAAACTACATCATATGAATTTTGAGGGTGCAAAAGTCAGCCCATAGTATCCTCATATTTTTTATAACACTTATAATATAGAAATATGTGAGTATTTATTTTTTGTTTATTTGTTAAATGGTTTCTTTCATATTAATAGCAAATTTGTCTATTGCCACGGCCTTAGCACAATGCCTGGTACCTGGTGGGACAAAAAGAAATAGTTAACATATAGAAATGATAAACACTCACCTGATGAATACCCTAAATATCATGACTTGATCATTACATAGTCTATGTATATAGCAAACTTTCACATGTATCCCATAAATATGTACAAATATAATGTATCAAATTAAACAATGATTCAAAAATAAAAGTTTTTAAATAAATGAAAGAAAAATAAATGAATATACTTCTTCTATGAAACTTTTTTCTTCCTTTCTAGAACGATATACACTATTAGTTCGTGAAAGGACAGAAAGATATTTACCTTAGGGTGTATAGTATATTTTAAAGTAGAAAAGTTAGAGATAGTCAAGATGTATAGGGATTTCTGGATAATTTATTTTTAGTTTTTTCTTAGTACTAAGTTAAGCCACATGGAATTATCATTTTTGTAGGTCAAAAATGCTCAAATATAGGCAATTTCATATTGCTAAATGTACTTAAAAGAGCTTTTTTTCTCACAAGTCTTCTGTCATTGATTTGGAAAAAAAATCTCTTTGAGTCCAACAATGTTGCATTGTTCAGTTAGCAGCCATAAGAGCCTTGACTTGGTTATGGCTTTTTACTCTCCCTAAAGAATTTCTCATGCTAAACTTTTTCTTCCTTAGAAAATTAGTCCCCAGGGCTCAGGTCTCTTGAGAAGACCCTAGCTGGGTGATTTATCCACTGGTAACTCTCTACGGTAACTCAAACTCAATTACTCATGCTTTATTCCCAGAGTCTGTGTTCTAGAATATCTGAAAACTCAAAACTATACTTCTCTACCACCATTAAATTAGTCCCCATGATTGAACACATCCATTCAACTATTATACTTTAGAATAAATTCTTTCTGTGCATTCTCTGAATTACCTCTAAACTCTCTAGTTGTCAGGTTACTCTTCATTTGCCATTAAAAATATTTTTTGAAAAACTGGGTATGCCAATACAATTCACACTATCAAGAAAACCACAGGCCTGGGGAAAGAGAAAGGATTTCAAAGATCTCCATCCTCCTTCATCAAAAAGAGACAGGGCATCTGCCCAAACAAAGCTCACCACCTCTATAGCCTACAAACAAATAGCAACTGAGAAAACTACTATACTAAGGAATACATATAACCGAAGCATCTGTCCAGAACCTAGACTGCCGTCAAAGCACCCACAAGCAAAGCCTAAGGTTCTTATTCAACATATGCTACACACATACCTTTATGAGTGTGTGTATGGGGAGCTCTATCTAAACAAAAGGTAATCCAAAAATAAGAGGTGACAGCAGTTCCAGATGAGAGGGAATCATCACAAGAACTCTGGAAGTATGAATAATCAGAGTAAAAGGACACCCCGAAAGGGAAACACTAGCTCTCTAGCAATGGATACCAAACAAAATGAAAATACTGAAATGACAAATAAAGAATTCCAAATATGGATTGTAAGGAAGCTCAATGAAATCCAAGAGAAAATGTAAAACCAACTCAAAGTATCCAGAAAAACAATTCAGGAAATGCATGAAAAATGTACTAAACAGACAGACACATTAAAAAAAAACCAAAACAAATAGAACTTCCAGGAATGAAAAATTTATATAAGAAAATACAAGACACACTAGAAAGTTTTAGGAATAGACTAGACCAGAAAGAAGAAAGTATTTCTGAGCTTGAAGACAATTTCTTTGAATTAACTCAGTTACTAAAAAAAAATAAAAAATAAAAAATAGAGTTAAGAGGAATAAACAAAGCCTACAAGAAATATATGATTATGCAAAACAGCCAAACATAATAATCATAAGCATCCATGAGGGTGAAGAAGAAAACGCCAACAAAAACCCAACAAAATGAAGAGACCAGCATCCCACATATCAATTCTATCAATCAATGTGAACTGCCTGAATGCCCCAGTTGAGAGGCACTGTCTAGCTAAATGGAAGAAGAAATACAAACCAAGTGTCTGCCATCTCCATGAAGCACATCTAACCCACAAAAACTTATACAGAATCAAGGTGAGGTATGGAAAAAAAATATTCCATGGAAACGGAAACCAAAAGAAAGCAGGTGTAGCCATTCTCATATCATATAAAATTGCCTTTAAATCAATAATGGTAAAGAAACACAAAGGTGGTCATTATACAATGGTAAAGGGAATAATTCAACAAGAAGTAACAATCCTAATTTTTTTTTTTTTTTTTTTTTTTGAGACAGAGTCTCATTCTGTTGCCTGGGCTAGAGTGCCGTGGCATCAGCCTAGCTCACAGCAACCTCAAACTCCTGGGCTCAGGCAATCCTTCTGCCTCAGCCTCCCAAGTAGCTGGGACTACAGGCATGCGCCACCATGCCCAGCTAATTTTTTTATATATATTTTTAGTTGGCCAATTAATTTCTTTCTATTTTTAGTAGAGACGGGGTCTCACTCTTGCTCAGGCTGGTTTCTCCTGACCTTGAGTGATCCACTCGCCTCGGCCTCCCAGAATGCTAGGATTATAGGCGTGAGCCACCGCGCCTGGCCAACAATCCTAAATATTTATGCACCTAACAAAGGAGCAGCCGGATTCATAAAGCAAATTCTACTAGATCTAAGCAAAGAGATAAATGGCAGCATCGTAATTGCTGTGGACTTCAATAACCTACTGACAGAACTAGACAAATCATCCAAGCAAAAAATAAATAAATGAACACTAGACTTCAACAGGACTCTAGAACAAATGGGCCTAAAGACATTTACAGAATATTTTAGCCCCAAACAACTGAATATACATTTTTCTCATTAGCACATGAAATATTCTCCAAGATTGATCATCCCTTAGCCTAAGAAACACGCCTCAAAGCATTCAAAAAAATAGAAATCATATTATATACCTTCTCAGACCACAGTGGAATAAAACTAGAATCAATTCCAAGAGAAACAATTTACACAAAGTCATGGAAATTAAACAACCTGCTGCTGAATGATTATTGGGTCAATAATGAAATTAAGATGAAAATTGAAATATTCTTTGAACTGAATGACAGAGGAGACACAAGCTATCAAAATCTATGGGATTCAGCAAAATCAGTCCTAAGGAGAAAATTTATACCCTTAAATATCTACATCATATGACTTTTCTGAATTCATTTTTATCAATTCTAGGAGTCCCTTGGTTGAATCTTTGGGGTCTTCTAGATATAATATTATACCATCAGCAAAGAGTGAAAGTTTGACCTCTTCTGCCTCCATTTGGATACCCTTGATTCCTTGCTCTTGTCAGATTGCTCTGTCAAGGACTTCCAGCACTGTGTTGAATAGAAGTTCAAAACTGCTAGAAATAAATGTCTATTATTTATTAGCTACTCAGTTTATGGTATTTAGCAGCCTGAATGGACTAAGACAGAAAGTATGTTGTCATTAATTGACTAAACTTGTCAGCCGGATTCACTGGTGGCAGCATGATAGAAACTTTACCTGGTTTATGCCATTCTTCTCTTTGTGGAAGATGTCAAAACTAGTTATGCTACAAAGTGTCCATGGAAGTTCTCCACTCTTCTCACTTTCCTAATTGGCTACTAATTTCCCTTTTATAGTAATGGGAGTTCATGAGAATAAACTCATTATATGCTGTAGATTTTGTCCCTGAATCTAACAAAACTAGGTTAGAATAATATTTCTTAGTTTCCAAATTACTGGATATGGAATAACTCAAAGATATCTGACCTTAAGTTCTGTATGAGTTTTAATAATAATGTCTCTAAATTATAGAATAAAACATTATTTAGGAGATTCTGTATTAGACATAAAGAATGGAAGGGACAGTATCACTTTTGGTATAAATGCTTAAAATGCAATTATTTAGAAATCTCAGATTTGAAATACTCTAATAAGTCATTTTTCCTAGAAGAATGTACTGTTAATACTTTCCAATAATGTGATGATATTGAAGTACAGCATGTAATCTGGGTGTTTGAATTTAAAGTGATAAATATTTCACTGCAAATTAATTCTCGAGCACTTTTTGAATTTCTTATTCTTTTCATTCTAGTTCCTTTGAGGTGTTTGAAAAGTTATACATTGATGTTGGAGTAAGTAAAACTGTATGTATATACTAGTGTATTTACTATTTGTGTGACAGTGAGCCAGATGCTTAATCCCTCTCATTATTAGCATCATCCTCTGTAAAATAAAGATAATAATATTCACCAAATAAAGATGTTGTGAGGATTAAACAAAATAATGTATGAAGAATACATGGGACAAAGTAGGAGTTTATTAGATGCTGGTGTCTTTCTTTTTCCTTTCTCCTACAATAAGCAGTAATCCAAGAATACTACTGCCCCATTACTTCTCCTATGACAGCAGCCAATTTCAATAGAATGATGCATTATGCCAGGGAAAATTTTAGATTTATATTTATCATTGCTGATGCTTCATCAATAGGAAAATGAGATATCATGTGAGTTCAATTCTCTTCCCCATTATATGGCCATCTAAAAGCATTTGTGAGCAATTTATTAGACATTTTAATAACCTATCTAGGTAATCACAATGATCTTATGATTATTGATTTCCTTTTCTCTGTATAAAACCTCCTATATCTTCCAATTTCCTTGCTGGATTGCTCTTTTACAAAGTAACATTTTGCCATGAGAAGCATGTAAAATATTTAACTCCTTACCCTTTTTTCTTTTGTCAAAGGTCAGGCTTTAATGAGATGGATTACTTCAGGGCCTGGAGCATATTTTTACAGTGATGGCGTAGCTGTCAAAACCTTCGCAGTAACAGAGAAATTATGGACTTTTGTTAGCTAAGGAATGACTGGGGAACAAAAGGATTGTTGAGCCCATAGCAAGTGTTTTCTTATAAGTTCTCATGAACTCGTCATTACCTCATTTGCAGGGATATAAAAATACAAAATGAATTTCCTACAGGAGAAGGGAGCTTTATATTGCTTTTTATAAGATGTCATCATGGACAGATATATGGAGTTAATGTTGGGAGGCAACGAAAGATAATGTTAGAAAGACAATGTGAGAAAGTTAGGTTGCGATTGGCTTGGCGATGCTAGTCAAAGCACTAAGGGAAATTTACTAAGGGTATTTTCCAAGCCTGGTCATGGTCAAGATACATATCGCTGAGAGAGTCAATATTGTAATGATTTGATCTGTACTCCAGGAGTTTATATTTTGTAGGCAAGTAAGAGAAGGAAGTCGTTTGCTGCATAGCAGCATGAGAAACAACTTGGGAGTCTATAGGCTTGCATTCTAGGGTCAACTCTGCTTTAAGTCTATTTAACTTCTTGCATTTAATCTCCTCTAACTGTAGACTAAGGACTGCTGTTATTTCAGTTTTAAAAGTTGGGTATAATTCTGATCAAGTTCCAGATTTAGGGACCTCTAGGAAGGGACAGAGACTTAAAGTTAAGACAGATTGAAAATGATTCCATTATTAAATCTGGGGATGGTCTTTAGCCACTTGACATCTTCCACTTCTGAAGAATGGCTTCAAGTTCACTATGTAACAATTTCCTTTGTATTTCAATATGAATGTGGCTGTGGCCTCTGCACCTTTTACTAAGTATGAAAATTATGGGGTTCTAGGTGACCAATATGAAGAATTGATAAACTTGACCTGGAGAAAAAAGCCAACATTTGGTAGTTAGTAACCCTGCTAAACGACATTTTTTTTTTGACAGTTTGATAAATGTATAATTTTCAGGGAATAAAGAAATAAGAAACATTTGGACTTTGTGGAAATGAAGTAGATATGCATTCCTATACCAATTTTTCTGCCTCTGTATTACTCAAAATTCTGAGGCAAAGCTGCAAAACTACTTTTGGGGAGTAAGATCAACTGTGTGTCTGTGTGCGTGTGTATGTGTGTGGTGTGGGTGTATTGCATGGGCGTGGGAGATCTCTTATAAAACCACTTCAAATGCTTTTAGATAGGATTAACAATTGGTTCATTTGCTTTCATAGCAATTACAGAATTGTTAGCTAGACCATTAGTTTATAAATTGCTTGATTATATATCATATTCCTGAGTGAGCAGGATTAGTTATAAAAGCAAATTCTTTGTGGGCTTTTACTTGGGAAATTAATTCATAAAATATCATGTATTTTTTCTACTTGTACTATTTACTTATCCAGCTGATTTCCCAGTAAATTTTTAAATGATCTACTGCAGGGAAATCCTTCCTACTAAGTTCTGTAAGAAAAATATCCTGCAAATCATGGCTTGCTGTTGAGATTTTTTTTTCCCTTTGAGGCATAATGTGGCTTGTTATAATAAAGCATGTGTGATAGATTTTAGGATGACACTTTATTTTCTAGAGTGGAGCTCTTTTAAAAATATATTTGGTATTAGATTGTCTGTAGCTATAAATGTAATATTTCAATAGACATTTTTCTCTAAAGAGTGCAAAGTTCTTATAAAATGAACAAATTGATTTACCAGGTAAAGGTGAAATGGAAAAGGAGATATAATCAGCTTTTATTTCTGATTGCTTGAATTAGCCATTGGAAATCTGATATGTAAGGGGAAAAGTGGACTCCCCACCTTTATATGTTGGCTTCTATCCAATGATACAAAAGAACTTGACATACTCTTCAAATGAATGGCCATTTTCTTATTCTTATTTGGGACAACTGTATGTGTGGTCTTGGTTATTTTAGAATTATCTTCAGCCACGCTAAAAGGTAAAGTAAGTGGATATGTTAGGGGGATGAAATTAGAAAGGCATTTCAGATTGGCAGAATGTAATTACTTACTTGAAATTTACCCAGGACACTTGCTGTTGACACATTCAGATGGTGCAAAGGATCTTTAATTACCCAAAGCAACTAGTTTGTGGTTTCACATCTCAGCAGAAAGAAAGCAATTCCTGGAGCAAGGCTTTGTAAACACCATGCAGTTCTGAAGCATTCTTTCTGATCAAAGGAAACCAGGGTTACTTCGTATTAGAGAGGTTCACTGCAATCCTGCTTAGTTATTTCTTAAGGCAAAAGTCCTCAGATATTTTGTGAAGAGTAGCTAATTTTCCTTTCTTGGAGGCAGTGTGTAATAAAGTAAAGACAATGAGCTTTGAAATAAGACTGTGATTGTTGAAATCCCAGCTCTACCGCTTACAACTCTGACCTTGGGCAAGTTATTTAATTTTCCCATATCTGATACCTCAAATGGGAAATGGTACGAATATTAGTGAGTAATTAGGAGGTTTAAATAAGCTAACCCATGTAAAATCTAGCTCTGTGCTTGTCACAGAATCAGGACTCAACAAATGTCACTTCATCTCTGCAAAGCACGGTGGTTTGTGAAGGCTACCTTCTGAATGAAGTATCTCCACATGGACAAAGTGAGGGGTATTGCTGATAAAGGCATTCCCTACCAGGTGAGTTTAACAGGAAACCATGGAAATAGGTCAAGGCCTCACTATGTTGTCCCAAATATAGGGAACAGAATATTTCCTGTTTTGCTCTTTCTTACCTTCCTGGCTTTGGGTAAATTGCTTAAACTCACCAATAATTAGTTGCTTCATCAGGCAATCAAAGCTAACGATATTTTTCCTGCCTAACTCCCAGGGGTGTGTGAAACAAACAGGTGTGTGAAAATGTTTTCTGAACTAGAGGGAGTGCAGTCCAACCATGAAGGCTATGTTTTCAATCCCTGGAATAGGGGAAAGGAGTCCATTCCTTTATAATCACGAATATATACTTATTGATTACTTACTATATAGGCCAGTTACTGGGCTAGGAACTTATGAACAAAACGGATATGACATACTTCTTATTCTTATGGAGATAAGAGTCATCTTTCTAATCCCTTTGAGATTGGCACATTGTAGATATTCATCAATTATTTTTCTAAATTGGATTGAATTGAAACCTATCTGATGAGAGTCTGATCTCTCCTGATTAGAACACCTGTCAGACATTTTCTGGGACAAAGTGGGATAAATAAACCCCATGACTCATCAAGTATTTCATATAGTTTATATGTTCAGGTGTGAATATTCTTTAATGTGGTTTGGATCCCATAAAATTAATTTTATTGTTTTTTTCTCATAATTTAATTTACTTTAGGTATACCTTTGGGTTGGGTTGTTTCCTAGGAGGATTAAATCTTCTCAATTTGTTGTTAGTCTTTGGCTCATTTTTATACTCATATATGTATTAAAATCCTTTATGAAAGCATAATTGTTGTTGCTGGAAATAGGAATAAAATGAGAGATGAACACAAAACTAAGAGTTGTCTTATACAAACCTGGATCTAATGTGTATGGTAGGTATCCACTTTGGATGGGCCACAGAATGTGTGAAGCCAGAACCATTTAAGTTGATTACTAAACTTCCCTGTATCTCACGCGATAAGTAAGCAACAGACAAATTTATGTTACAATGGGATGGCTACTATCACCATTATTCTACAATGCCCATTTCAAAAACTATTTCTAAAAGAAAAAAGCTGATACAAATATCCTGACCTTTGCCCTTGTGCTAGTGGGCCTTTTAACCAGAGGAAAGGCCCTGATTCTTAGACTAAAAAGATCTTAAGTAGGTGTTTCAGTGACAGATACACATAGGAAGATATTCTCTTAGCTTCCCTACCTCCCATGCCACAAGTGTATGTCCAATTGGTTGTGCAATAACAGCAACTTTTACCACGGTTCCCGTGTTGCTCTTGGAGTCTAACCAATTGGATGCGATTGCAGAGACAATCGGATCATGTACTCGGACTAATCAGGGCCAGGGGCCATTGTGAGCCATGGCTTTCCAGTTCTGCAGGAACTATGGAATTTATCCACACAAAGAACTGGAGAAGACACTGGGGTCAGAGACAGAAAAGGTTTTAAGTGCATTTTTAGAGCATTGGGCTTGGGGTGCCTTTTCCAGGTTACCCTGGGGGAGCTGGACAATGGGTTCCTGCTATGGCAATGGCAGGAATTGGAAGGATGTTGGAGACACTGATAGTCTGTGAAGTCCATAACAGCTGGAACTCTGTATTATCTGAGATAAAATCATCACCATGGTGACAGGTATCTTGTTAGTTAAAAGTAAGATATCTCTTTTTTAAGTGACAGGTAATTAGAATTATTATCTTTGCTTTAGAGAAAAGCCATAAAAGGAAAAGATATCCTCAACAGTCTGAAGGGGAGAAAATAAGAAATACACTAAAGTCAAGACTCAATCTCATAACAGCTATGCAACAGTTAGAAAGAGGCCTACACTGTTGTAGAGAGAGTCTTCTAGACACCATGATGCATAGTGTGTACCGGAACAGCCAAGGTCATATGCCAACATGATCTGTTCATTTGTTTAGTCTTTTAAAATGTTGATTATTATACACCAGGAGCAATTTAGGATACACTGATATAGGTTAGCCACTGGGGCCTTCTCTTTGACTTTTTAATAAAACTGTTCTGGCACCTTGATTGCATCAGGATTGGAGCACCCTTTCTATGTTGCCCTGGAGAAGCTGGGCAGTGGGTTCCTGCTACAACTGGGTACCCAGCTCTAGGTGGAGAGTCCTGTTTGAACACAGAAATCTTCAGTCCAAGATGCAAACAGCAGTGGCTGCTATAAATTCTGATGAAAGGATTCTTTGTAAGTGGAAAGCTATGCTTTTTAAAGTTTACCTGCATTCGATAATGTTAAACGTTGACTATAAAAAAATATTTTCTATTCCCCCAAATGTTGTTGTTATCTGTATGTTTTCCACTTTATAATTCAGGAATCAGATAACTATGTATGTTCAATCCTAACATTCTTTTGACTCCTAGCAGTGGGGACATAAATTCTATACAGCTTATGATTGTGTACTTAAGCAATGATGGTGTATTATGGTTCCTATCTTCCTATAGTGTTGACTATTGGAGTCCAGAGAGAACCCATCAATAAGAATTTTTGCTTTTCATTCATTTCTTTCTCTCCAGTTTTCTAGTGTTCATAAAAGAAAGTGGATTGAGGATCAATTTTCTTTGCTGAAAACTCTGCAACATGTAGCTTCAGCAAATTGGTGATTCACTGGTGTCTACTTTTTAAGTAAAGCAGTTACAGACGGAAATTTTATTTCTATTTTTCCTACACCCAATCTCTCAAGATGTCTGAGACTTTTCTTGCTTACTGTAATATAAATTATCATGAATACTGAAACAAAATATTAAAGCAATAATCCATACCAACTATTGGTTCTGTAGATTTTTAGCCCACAGCTTTCTGGCTTTGCCAATTAAGCAAAAGTCTTTAAAAATCCGTATTTTTTACTGTTCAAATGTGCTTCGTAATTCTCCTGTAAACACCCAAATGATGCTAAGTTACCCTTATACAGACACCAAAGGATATGGATAAGCTGTCACAAAAGTATATTTTTTTGTTTTATCTTCTCCCACACTATAAAATCGTTAACTCTTCTGTCCAGCCTTTGGGGTTTCACTAGCAAGAACTGGGAGTCTCCAGTGATTGTCTCTTGTTCTCACTCCATAGTCATTATTTTCGAATCCTGGGGGACATCTTAAAGATTCAGATTTCCAAGACCCCAGTGCAAATTTACTAAATATCTAAGAATGTGGCTGGGAGTTTTATTTTTAAAAGCTCCCTAAGACATTTCAATGCCATTCATTCCCAGAATGGCAATTGCCTGGATTTCTCACCACCCAATCTTTTCCAGGAGCATGAATTTAGCGGCTGCTGGACATTTGCCATTTATTCTCTTTGCCTCTCCCTCTCAGCAGAGTCCTAATGACGACTGCTCTTCCCAAAGCTCAATGTCGCCCATGCATCCTCTTCCTTCCACCATTATGTTGGCCTCTTATAGCGCAGACCAGCATGCTCATCCCCTGTCCCAAGGGAATCCAGCAATCCCTCTAGGAAAACTCCCTGCCTTCTTTATGTTATTCTTGTGGGTACTTGGTAACTTGTAGAAATTTTGGTTAACTATTTCCCCCTCTTTATTTCTATTGCCATCTACTTTTTCTTCATCTGGTTACAATCCCTGGTAGAAAAGAGAGAAAGTAAAGAAGAAATTTCACAGGCCACACCTCAAGTTTATTCCTCTCTTTAACACTGTGTTTTCCTGTCTTACGGGCTTCAGAGTGAAAGCTAGCTAATGCAGGAATTTGGGGTGGGGGGTGAAATAAAGCAAAGTGCCCCTTCTGTGTATCTAGCACATGCCTGGACACAATGCTTGATGGAGGGAGGTTGGGGCAGAATTTTAGTCTCTACCCTCTCGTTGGTGAGATGCTCGTGTGGATTGCACAACTAGCACGGACGTAAATGCAGGACCAGACCACCTGTTGCCCAGTAGAAATGTTTTCCCAGGAGGCTGCCGTGTTCTTTGTACAAAACCAACCATAAGAAGGTTTATCCCTCTGACCCTCCAGAGCATGGTAAGAACATCTGAATACTGGGTCACACAGCCAGCACTCCCACTGAGATCTCCCCAGGGAATAAACGATCTGTTCCAAAACATGCATATTAAATACAGTTCATGTTTGCATGTTTGTAAACATGGAAGTTACAAAAAATATTTAAAGAGTTTCTCTCTTTTACACATTTATCAGTTGACCCACCCTGCTTATCTTACCTAGAGATAAAATGTCCTTGAAGAATTCCTCTTTTACTTTTGTTATTTCAATTACATTTTCTTTTTTCCTTTCCTATATTTTACTTAACATAATTAATGTTTTTTCAGGAAAGGCTTTTTTGCAGTTATACTCTGTGTTCTATTTAATACATTTCTTGTTATTTGATAGCTCTGTTTACCCTGAAATTTTCCATGTATATGGAGTTCGTGGGTATAGAAACTGATGTCTTAATATTTTGCCTGTCTTTTTAACATTTTGGTATAGCACCAGTAAAATTCATAAGTTAGTAATATTTAACACTGTGAAAGATTCTGCTCTAAGTGTGTGTGTGTGTGTGTGTGTGTGTGAGCATGGGTATATGTGTGTGTATATGTATGTATATGCACATATTTATATGTGTAAATATACGTAATTTTATTATTCTTATTCTTACAATGACTCTGCAAGTTCTGAGTTATACATGTTTTAAAAATGAGGAAAATGAGTCTCAGAGAAGTTAGAAAAGTTCTGCCAGTCAGCAAAATAAAAAAACATACTCTGTACTGTCTCCTCCTTCTCCTAAGTCTTTAGGACTTTTATAAGATGACTTTTAAAAGATGACTACTACTACGACCACATCTGGCAGACCACACAATTTTCTTGACAGTAATTTAGCAATGGCAATAATTTTTTTGTGAATCATTTTAATCTCTTTAGTATATGTTAGTAAAAGAGAAGAGCCATCTTCACAAAACTTTGTAAGGATTAATGCACTCTCTCGAGTTCTGGTGAAGATAAGGTCTATATAACATAAGGCAAAACCCCAGGTGGAACTGAACTCAGGACTTTCTGCTCTGTCTGTACTGCAATTATAGACTCTGTTGGCAGCAAGACTCTTCATTCGAATGATGTGGCAAGGAATTTCTGTTTATGGCGTTCCAGAAACCTGCCTAGAGTACTTGTGAGTACTAAAGCTCTGGGAAAGTTTCAGTATAATTTCCCATGTTTAAAAAAAGGAAAAGAAATGAAAAAGAAAACATGCCTTCAAGAGAGCGACCCTATAATTAAAGCCGGATGAGAATTTCATTCATGCATTGAACAAATATTTATTAAGGATCTACTATGTGCCAGGCCCTCTGTTAGACACTGAGGAGAGGACACACAGACAGTCTTCCATGGCTTATCTTCTATCTAGGGGAAGAAATGCAGGAAACCTCAAGGGGGTCGGGAGAAAGAGGTGGGCACGGGGAAAGGGTGGCTGTGTGAATGGAAGCCACTCAACAAGCCAGGGGAAAAGTAGCTGGACGGGATGAAGTGAATGGGCAAAGGCTCCAAGGGAAAAAAGGCTAGTGACTTCAAGGATTGATGGTTGTCAGTATGGCTGAAATTCAGTGAGCAAATGTCTGCACTGCAGGGCTTAGAATCTTCTCTGTCTGATACGGCCGGCCGGGGAGAGAGGGAACACTATCTCATTTGTAAATGAGAACCATTTTACAGATATTTCCTGTAATTATCCACCAGTGTTGCCTTGGAGCATGATTGATTCAAACAAGCTGCTTATGTGCGGGTGTTTTTCACTCTCTCCCTTTCTCTCCCTAACAGCTGTCTCTGGAACAAGAGAATGGCAGGTGAGCACCTTGGAACAGGGATTACGTCTGAGCATTTTGTAGTCATTCTGTGTTCAGTAGGTTACGTATGGAACCTGAAGAAGTCACTCTTGTTTTCATGGGCACCTAAATTGGGTTCTAACTGTCCCAATTGTGTTAATATTCTTCTTAGGCAATGAGCACTCCTGCTCCATCCTGGCCATGGAGCTGTTCTTGTTCTTGTCTTTCTGAAAAAGGATCTATCTGCTGCCAGGTCAGAATCCCACGGTAGCTGTCAGTGGAACCCTAGCATAAGAGAAATGAAGTATGTGCCAAATTTCATATTGTTTCTGAGTCAATCAAGGCTAGAAAAAGCATCCAATTACTTGG
Source organism: Lepilemur ruficaudatus (assembly GCA_963574885.1). NCBI lineage: Eukaryota > Metazoa > Chordata > Mammalia > Primates > Lepilemuridae > Lepilemur > Lepilemur ruficaudatus. The sequence continues at coordinate 43,724 of CAUYRT010045359.1, forward strand.
CTAGATAGCTAATTCGATTAACACCCAGGGTGGATGGGTGCAGCTGTTTTTTTTAAGGATTTCTCTGCTATTTCTTAGTATGGCAATACTTTTTATAACAACAAATACCCAACGGGAATGTTTATCCTCTGACCTAAGTTCAGTTTACAAAAACAGCCTAGTGTGATCACTCAAAACCATTTTTATTGGTAAAGTGATCATTTTGCAATTCCCAGAATCTCATAGTCTTGATTTCTAAGCCCGAATTGAAAATGCAGCATGATGCCTTTTAAAATCCCAGAGCAAAGACAGAATGGGAAAGATCCGATTACAATCTCTTTTCTCTCGAAGTATAAAGCACTTTATTTTGAAAGAAAGCAATACTTTGGTTAATAAATATTTTTATTCATACAAATGTTACCTATATAGTTTCAACTTAGCTTTTGGTTGGGCTTTGGTGGGAGAGTTTTCAAACTGCACCTAGAGTGGATTTGACTCAAAGGGTTTTCAACATTTTGACATATTTGAATTCAATAGTATCCAAGTAAACTGGTTCTATCAATCTGTCCATTGATTGAGCTATAATATTATAAACATAATCTGCAGCATGTGTGTTTATGCTGGATATTCTCTGTTTGCATGTCCAGGTTTATTCTTCAGTGTAGTTGGTCCTGTGCCCTGGATAACTGACCTGTCTGGACTTCAGGAAAGGACTCTCTTGTCCTCTGGATTCCAGTTGGCTTTGCCAATAGGAGGGACTGTAGCAGCTAACAGGCAGGAAGAGGACAACAGTGATTGTCCTCCTGCTGTGGCCTCAATCCTCTTTCTAAGGCCATATCTGCTGCCTGATAGACTCAACCCTCTCTCTTCTTGCCCATTGTCTAGGGCTGGCAATGCTCTCTGTTTTGTTTTTCCTTTTTGATTCTTCTTCACCTTTCCCAACCTCTGGAAAATAGCTCGTCTATTAAACTCTCCTCATACCTGTTTGAGTGAACATACAGCATTCCAGTCCAATTTTGCATTTTTGAATTGGATTGAGACACAAATTCTGTTTTTATTTCATATCTATTGGACATTTTATTCTGAATTGCCTATGATAATTAAAAGGAGAAAAATGTCTTATAATGGAGATTTTACAAAACACTGAAAATTTCCCATTACACCCCTCCTAACTCCCATGTGCCACTTAGTAAATGAAAGCTATAGTCAGGCTGTCTTGAGTCACCTGTGCAGGTGTGTGGCTTATAGCTGTTTTTGAGGTTGCATAATGTTCTTGAGTTTGAAAGACAGACAAAGGCGCAGCCCAAGGCCATGTTGGGACTCTTTGGTTTATGTGTACTGTGTGTGTGGGTGGGGAGAGAGGGATCAGAATGTGAGGAGGTGTGGAGACGGAGGAAGGAGCTTCAGGGCATTGTGTTCTTCAGAGGCAAAGTCATCCAGGATTCTAAATCAGACATTCATTGAATCAGGATACGGTGACTTTTAAATTGAGGCCCCAAGATGTGGGGCTGAAGACAGATGAGAGAGGTGAAATGATACGCAGTTTTCTTAGGAAACCCCTGCAGTTTGGCGTCATCTAGAATTATCCTCCCTGTGGTTTAAATCTTTCTGAAATTGAGCAACTTTTATGCAGAAGTTCTTGGATTTTGGGAAAACAAACCCAGCTGAAATTTATATTATATATAGTATGTGGAATGCATGAGAGTCCGATCGAGGTGGTTTCATGTAACCACTAAATTGTATGAAAAGTTGCTCCTTCCATCCCAAAGAAAACAAAGTCATCCTAAATACTAAGATTAAAAAAAATCCAAACAACAAAAACAACTTTCATAGTAGCCAAGTTAAATTCATTCTTAGCAAATGTTCCCACAGAATAAACATAACATTTTCTTAAGCCCTGGCCAGTTAAACAAATATGACTTTAAAGAAAGGGGGTGTTAAATGTTTCTCCTCTGACAATGTTGTCCAAAAGTAGTGTGGGTGGAATATTTTTGAAAGGCATTTGGGATGTTTCTCTTTTTTCCCCCTTTCATCCATTTTTTCCCCAAATTTTGTTTCCTTGGATACTTTAAAATCAAACCCAAATTGTCTTTTACATCATGAATGATGACAGACACCTAGATAATTCTGGGATCACGTATTTGGGATTTAAGTGCTTTAGTCAAACAATGAAGTTGAAACAAAACACTTTATTCTTTATCATTTTTATTGGCATGGGAGTTTAGTTCTCACGAAGACAGACATCTTTCCTGTTCACAGTCTAAAGCTTTTAGCTTATTCTCAGAAGAGATAATAAGGCAGAATTAGCACAAACTTAAAGTGCTCTGGATTAGGCTTGGATATAAAGAGAAAAATGATCCTTGTGATTTTTGGTCTCATAATTGCTAGGGAACCACAAGGGTGCTGTTTTGAAACTGCTTCTATTTGTAAGAAACTAGTCAGATGGCAATAGTTTCGTGGCTAATAGCCATAATACAAATGCAAATGGGAAGCTGCATAGTCAATTGTCTAAGAGGTAAGCCATGGTGGCAATTTGTCTCTTAAATTAAAATCCCAGTTCTGCCACTTACCAGATCTGTGACTTTGGGCAAGTTACATAACCTCTCTGTGCTTAAGTTTCTTTTGTCCATAAAATGAGAATAAAGATAGTATCTATTTTATAAGACTGTGGTGAATATAACATGAGTTCACATTTCAAAATTATTTAATGTATATATGTAACAAGTGCCGTGGAGTGTTGGTTCTAGTTTTTAATAGGTGAAAAAGGCTTGGGTTCTTTTTACCATTCTGGACTTAGTGATTTTCCTGGTCTGTTGCTTTAACTGTCACCTCCATAAGAAAAAGGATTGCTTAATGTTTTTAATTACTGAGGGCCAAACATTGTTTTAACCATTTTTCTTTCATTAGCTCATTTAATCCCTACAGTGAATTTAAGAGGCAGGTATGGAAGGGAAACTAGGTCTTAACTGTTGGAGTGTGGTTCACTAAAATATTCCATGTATCTTTGCTGAGTGTATTTTCATAAATAGTGTAGCAATCAAATAAACCACTTGAGACTATTTGATTTGCATTATCTAATTAAAACACTGCAGGCGTTTGCTATTATTGATAACCATTCTCTTCACCTTCACCTTCCAAAGGCCTAGTAAACATTGAGGTTTGAGGTTTGGAGTAGGAGTGCGAAACTCTCATTAAGAAGTACCATTTTTTACTCACTACTATAATGCTGCCAGCTTCTCCTTCTGAACCTTGATAACTAGAAATTTTCCTTCAATTAAAACAAAAAAAAACTGAATTCATTCCAGCCATTGCCATCGCCCTATGATTTGATATCTTATATCTTCCAACTCTTCTCTTCTGGCTACAAAGTTGCCTCATTGTATTTTGAAGTGCTATGATGATACACTCTGAGAATTGGAGAATATTCTAGGGAATCTAAGTTTTTAGAAAGTAAAATCATTATCAATTAGTATTCATTGAGAGCCCACAGACTGTGAGGATCTCTAGCAGGTACTCAGGGTATATGGATGATGAAATTCTAAATTTTTCGATTTCCATTCTCCCCCCTCCAATTACACGCATTAAACTTTGGTAATTTTGTTTTTTAGTGGTGATTTCTAATATATTTAAAAGACTTTGGCAGCCTATTAAAAATAAGAAGAGGTACACGCTTAGATAAATATTGACTTGAAATGTTTTAATATGTATTAGTCCTGTCATAAGCTGCCAGTCCCTCATTTCTTTTTTTTCCCTTAAGTTTATGCATTTGATTTACTAGAAATGAAAACATCCACATTAGTATGATTCTACATTTGCACATCTGGCATATTCCAATCTGAGGAAAGTAAATATGTAAATATATCATGCTTAAATGTAACATTTTAGCATTTTTTTCATACAGAAATCTAATTCAAATATACTGGAAAAAAATCCCCATTTTGATTAATTTGCGGTAATATCAACCTCCAAATAAACACTGGGTGCTCTGCACTAGCATATTTTTTTTAAGCTTTTAGAATTTGCTTTTATGGTACCTATTATTTCCAGATGACAGGACATGGTGCTGAAAAGTATGGGAAAATATGGTTAGACTAATGGGTTTCCTGCCGACGAAATCATTCTGAATCATTTAATGCGGCTTCTATATTATCTCACTGTTGATTAAAGCAGAGGCAAATTACAGTACTGGAATCTCTTTAAGAGAAATTATCTGATGAACTGGTTCCCGAAGAGGTGGGGGAATGTGATACGACTGTGTACTTGAGATACATCTTTTCAAGCAATGTCTTCACGAGATACAGTCATGAGCAGTGAACTCGTATTCCCGATCGAGGTGTCACTCTGATCACGACACATGTATGTCAAGATGATATCTGAGCTGAAGACTGTTTTTCAACTTTCTTAATTTACAAACCTCCAAAGCTCCCGCTCAGATGAAACTTCAGAACCTGAATACCTTGGCTGTTTCTCTGCATACAGGAAATTAAAAATGGCTTCTTATAAAAGAAGGATGTCAGGGGAGAACAGGAAAAAAAAAAAAAGAAGGAAATGTGTCAGAGTTGATTAATTATTGGAGTTAAAAATATTTCCATTGTAAATGGCAGTGGAGCAGTGATTTAAAAATGCATTTTAAATGATGACGACTTTATGATTTGGATGTCATTTGTTCAACACAGAGATCCTAATGTTGATTGATGGGCTTATAGATGTCTTCCTTGGGATTTGGCAGACAAAACTGATGTCAATGCGTTAAATCAAATGCTTCCACATCTTTTAGTTCTATTATAACACTCAAAGCATCATTCACAGTGATCTGAGAGACTCATATGCTGGGTTGTGACAAATGAAACCCACTTATCTCATCCAGATTATATGACTGTTTTCCAAACCCTTTCTTAATATCTTGACTTTTGAAGCTATGCCATGATAATTTGCAGACATTTTTCTGTTTTTATGTATTGATATTTTCACCCACATATTTTGGCATTTGATTTATCTTCCTTGAATTGTCACCAGTTTAGCATTGGCAATTTTTATGGTGCCTCATGCATTTTACACAATAAAGACAAAACCTACTTATGCTCAAGTCTGCTATGGTTGCATGTTACTATTATGGAAAAAATTCAGAAAAGGCATTTGGAAAAAAAAATTAAGCATAAGGATAAGGAATAAAGCATAGAAGATATAAAGAATAGAATTTATGTAATTCTAAAATAATGCTGAGGTCAAAGAACCAATCTTAAGTTTGAGAACACTATCACTGATTTTTCTTTTTAAATAAAATAGGAGACAGCAAGGAAATACCATGAGCAAAAATTAACAACAATAATATGGATTGCTGTTTCTAGTTTTGATCCTTCTGACATCAGTCCAATCCAGGCTAAATGTAGACATAATGTGATTTTGCCACGTGAAAAGTAGATTTTTGCACTTCTTGAATAATAATAGTACCATATGGATTAGTATTATAGGAAGCTGAATTTAAGAATATTTCTGGACTAATTCATTTACCATATCTCAGTAGTCTGAAAAAATTGACATAACTTTCATAAATGTAATACTTATCATGCTTGTGTAGTTCATTGCCTCCCAGACTTGAGTTCTTTAAAAGGAAAGATTATGACTTATTCTTCTGTATAGCTCCACTTCTCAGCAAAGCACCTGGCATATAGGAGACATTTGATAAATATCTGATAAATTTATCTAAAAGGGAGGCAGATTATAGTACAGATGTTCTACCTCAATATAAACCAGTAATTTTTTCATTTGGTTATTCATTTATTTGTTCACTTGAATGCATATTAAGTGTCTACTCTGACAATCCATCTAAAATATATTTGAGTGACTAATTATATGTCTTAGGCTTAAGATACATAATAAACTATGATTTTTTTAATAGACTGTGGGAAGAGGCTTCTACTATGACTTAGAAAATTAGAATTCAAGACATTCTGTTTGAGAGACATACAATGAACACAATTTTCCTTAATGCTTATGTATCACTGTTAAAACTAAACTATAGCACAACTACTAACTAGAACAGGGGTCAGCAAACTGCATCTTGTGAGTCAAACCTTGCCTGCTGCCCATTTTATAAATATTTATTGGAACACAACCACGTTCATTCATTTGTGTATTGTAAACAGCTACTTTCCTGAGGCAGTGTCGAGCCTTTGAGACAAAGATCAGTGGCTTACAAAGCCTAAAATACCAGGTCCTTTACGAAAATGTTTGCCAACCAATGAACTAGAATCTACACAACAGTAATCTTTATAAAGATGTTGGCTATATTTCAGCATGGCTACTTTAACAAGATGGAATAACTTAAACACTTCACTTAATCTCTCTAAGCCTTAGCACCCTCATTTGGAAAATGGCAGTTGTTGTGAGGACCTAGTTGTTTATTCTAAGTAAAGCACTGGGGAAATTGTGGTCCTCTGGTCTCATTCTCAATCTAATGCCTCTATGAGTTAGAATACCTTTGAGTAATAGAGGCTAATAGAATTAGTACATCTGACCAAATGGCAAGCGATATTTAGATTGATTCTTCTTAAGTAGACACTTGTCTAAAGATATTTACAGGCTTGCTCTTGAATTTGAACATTAATGTGTAAATAGTCCATAAACAGGAAACATTTCAGAGAGTGGAAACTATTTTGTTCGCATTATTGTCAATGGCATTAATGATAATAATCACTACTGTTTGAGGTCTTGAAATGTACAAGTCATGGTGCTAAGTACTTCAAAATATTATGGCATTTTATCCTCAGGATATTGTGAGATAGGCATTATTTATTTGGATTTCAATAAGTACCCTAAGGCTCCAGCCCTTAACCCCTGGGTCTCAGACTGGTACAGCTTGCTGCTGCCTGTTAGCAACAGGGCTGCACAGCAGGAGATGAGCAGCGGGTAAGTGAATGAAACTTTATCTGTATTTACAGCAGCTCCCCATCACTGGCATCACTGCCTGAGCTTCGCCTCCTGTCAGATCAGCGTAGGCTTCAGATTCTGATAGGAGCTGGAGCCCTACTGTGAACTGCACATGTGAGGGATCTAGGTCACACTGCTTATGAGAATCTAATGCCTGATGATTTAAGGTGGAGCTGAGATGGCGACACTAGCCCTGGGGAGTGTCTGAAAATACAGCTTATCATTAGCAGGTTTGACTGCACAGTAAATGTAATGTGCTTGAATCATCTTGAAACCATCCGCACCTTACCCCCAGTCCATGGAAAAATTGTCTTCCATGAAACTGGTCCCTGGTGCCAAAAATGAAGGGGACCCTGGCCCTAAGGTATCGAAAAATGAATGACTTGTTCAAGACTGTTTAACCAGGAAGAAGTGGAGATAGAATTTGAAATCATATCTAATCTGAAAAGCAAGCTTTCTAGCCAACACCCTCTCATGACTGCTGGTGTTGCCCCTGGCACTGATATTTTCTTGTCTCCCCATTACTGGCATCCCCACTCTTGTGACTGCACTTTACCCTTATGCTTTAGGACAAGAGCAGGGCATAGTCTGAAAATCTATAATCTTAGTGGTTTCACCAGGAAATAAAAAAGGAATCCCAATTTTTTAGAGAATTTATACAAAGCAAGAATTAGTTTCACAGCATACCCAGCAAAGCCTTTTTTTATTAAACTGGTAATCAAGTTGAAATGCAGTTAAGCTGTAGTAATACACCCTGTGACAACCAAAATTCAGAAATAACATGACTGACCATTGGCTCTTAGAACCCTAAAACCCCAGCCTGGTAATTGAGAAGACCCACCTGGTCATGTCATTAACCTTGCTATAACATGACCCTGCATTTCACATGCTTAAATTTTTTTATCTCTATTTGTAGAGTTTTGGCTGAGTTTTTCCATGGTATGTAAAGCAGCACCTCCTTCATTTGACTAGCGTGCAGTGTCATCACTCAAATTACTCAAACAGGTACCAACAATTATGGCATAGTTTGACATGTTGGATGAGGCAGGTATGGAGATTTTGGTGACAGATATAAATCATTGAATTCAAAGTATTATGGGAGCACAGTGGGTAGAACTACTGTATTTTCTATGGGCTGCTTCCCAGTGAGAAGTTAGGCTAGTAATATTTCTGTGCTTGTCTCAAGTTTTCCTTTCTTTGAGAACTTCTGCAACTGATATTAACATACTTAGATTTAATGTGTCTTTTGATTAGAGGAATATGCATATAGCATAAGGATGCAAATATTTCTACTTATGCACCTATTATGAGCTGAATTGTATTCCCCAAAATTCATATGTTGAAGCCTTAACCCCTGTAGTGGCTGTATTTGGAGATAGGTCCTCTAAGGAGACAATGAAGGCTAAATGGGATATGGATGGATATTTAATCAGACAGGGCTTGTGTCCTAATAAGAAGAGGAAGAAATACAAGAGCTCTCTCGCTTCATGCTCCACAGAGAAAATGTCATGCAAGGACTCAGCAAGAAGGTGGCTGTCTGTCAGCCAGGAATAGAGTCCTCACTAGGTGTAAAATCAGCTGACACATCGATCGGGGATTTCTAGCATCCAGAACTGTGAGAAAATAAATTTCTGTTGTTTAAGCCACCCAGTTATAGTATTTTGTTATGGCAGCCCCAGCTGATTAATATAGCACCAATTGTAAACAGGAAACTAAGTTCTAGCAATTCCATTTCCAATGTCATGCAAATCAGAACTTTTTTAAATGTAGGAAATGTTGTTATGTAAGATGTTACTATTGAAGGATCCCTTTGTATTAATTTATAAGTTCCCAAGAGAAATATTGTTATGAATTTTTATAGAAGCTACATATAAATAAATTTTTCTTCATACTGTCCTTATAAGTTTCCATCCTTGTAAAGGTGTCCTATATCTGATTCCTCAATATAGGCATTTTTGGCTGCTAAAGACCTGGTGTTTCAAAGAGTGCAAATATTTTAATATATACCAAGTGAATAAAATTCTATAACTCTTCTTTTTAATGAAAGAAGAGAATTGCAATGGACATGTTAACATTTCTTTTTCTTCTTCCTCCTCCTCCTCCTCCTTCTCCTCCTCTTCTTTTAGTTTTTCTTGTTGTTATATTTAATTTCAAAGGAAAACTTCTGTTGCTGGGAGAAGTGTTTGGAAAATATTTGAGAACCATCAATTGGAGGATTGCTGTTGCAAAATCTTTACATCATGTTCCCCTTGTTGACCAGTATAATCCGAGATTTCTCCCAGTTTTTCCACTATTCTAATAAAGTTATCATATCTAGTTTGGGTTCCCTTAGTAGAAAGGATTGTCCTTATGAAGCAGTTGAAGCAGTCAGCTATTTTGGTCATTACTGTTTCTTTTGAAATATTATAGTTAATATTTTGGGAGCCAGAGAGTGTAGCCTTAGCAACTGAAACAGCGCTGGACTCAACAGTAACGCAGTAGTGAATGTGGTCAGGGAACATGGAATTTGGTAACTTCAGGACAGGAAGATTTGGAGCTGAGGATTAGTTTGAGATTGAGTTTCCACTTTGTAAATTCCTGGTGGAGATTCTTAGGCCCATATAACATAAGGCTTGTTTGTGTAACTCAGGGTCATCTGAGTTTGATCCTGCCAGGCTGTTCCCTTTGGATTTGAACAGAATGAAATTTAAGTGTTGAATTCATTGTTTACATATATACTTTCCCTTAAACTTTTGTGGTCTCTATATTTAAGGAAAATAGAGATCTCTTTGTTTAAGGAAAATAGCTTATATTTTAAATATTTTTTGTGGCGTATAAATATAGCCTATTTTTATTTTTCAAATATTTTGGCAATATCTCTAAGTATTGTATGTCAGACCTCATAAGGATGTGTGAAGATTTAAAGATATTATTATAAGCCTTCAATACATGTAAAGAGCAGAGATCATTGATATTTGTGAGGAACAACACTGGGATACTTCAAAAATGAGATTATCAGAAGTTATATATTTTTCTAGGATCTTCACAGTATTGCCTTGGTTTGACTTTAGATTCAACTCAGGCCACCTGCACCAGGTGCTCCACTTATAAGTGAAACTTGCTGTCTCAGAGGGATGCAATGCATTGCAGTGCTGTCATGCCTTTCCTGGTACCATTTCCTCTGCTAGAAATGCCAGCCCAACTCAATTCATCTCATCTGCCATTTTTCATTTTTTCATTTGACCAATTCCCATTTGCCCTTTTAAACATTCCTCAAGTTATCAGTGTAGGTTTTTCTGGCCCTTCCATGCAGAATTAATTGGCCTGCCACAACACCAAAAACATCTTTTATTATGAATTATTTACCTGCCCATCTCTTCCATTAGTGCATGTGTTCTTCACAGGACAAGGCTGTACTTTATTCTTCCTGTGTTTCGTCTCATGTGCTTTGTGCTGAGCCTGGCATATAGGAAACAATGCATAAATATTTGGTCACAAGGAGTATAGTCCTAGATTTGCTAATTCTGCAATCTAGCTTTGAATGTTTGTAAAGGATACACACACACACACACACACACACACACACACATTCTATAGAGAGTAAGGTTGTTTTAGGGATAATTAAACTAAAATCACTCTCTGACTGTGTTGGTGCAAATGGTGAGTTCTATTTCATCATTGTGGGAATAAAGACACATCTTTTTAATGTTGAGTATCTTTATTCCAACTAGCAGGGATGAGAATCAACTCTTATTTCTTGAATCTTTCCTGTGCCTCTCAATTCTTATTGGTATCCAAGGAACAAATTTTTCTGAAGTCTGTCTCATTTGTTGAAAGCCAGAATTCAGACACATGCAGAATTAAAATATCACAATGGCCCTAGAAAATGGCCAGATAGAAAGTAGAAGGGCTCATTTATTTTTGTTTTTTATTGTAATAAAATCTAAATAACATAAAATTTACTATTTTTAAAGTTTATAATTCAGTACTGTCAAATACATTCACGTTGTGCAAACATCACCACTACCCAACTCTAGAACTTTGTCATCATCCCAAACTGAAATTTTGTACCCTTTAAATACTAACTCCTCCTTCTCTCCATTCCTCTCCCCCTCTTGACATCACTTTTCTACTTTCTGTCTCTATGAATTTGACTTTTCTAGGTACCTCAGACAGGCAGAATCATACAACATTGATCCTTTTTTGTCTGACTTACTTCACTTAGATTAAGATCTTCAGTGTTCAGCCAGGTGATAACACTTATCAAAATTTCCTTCCTTTTCAAGGCTGAATAATATTCCATTGCATATACACATCACATTTTCTTTATCCATTCATCCACTGATGGAGGTTTGGGTTGTTTCTACCTTTTTGGCTATTGTAAATAATGCTGCTGTAAATCTTGATGTACAAATATTTCTTCAAGTTCCTGCTTTCAATTCCTTTGAGTATATGCCTGAAGCAGAATTGTTGGGTCATATGGTAATGGTATATTTACGTTTCTGAGAAACTTCCATGCTTTTGTTCATAGTAGCTGCACCATTATACATTCCCTCAAGCGAAGCACAAGGGCTCCGATATTTTCACATTCTTGTCAACTTGTTATTTTCTGTTTGTTTATTTTAAATGTTATGCTAACTATCCAAACAGGTGTAGGGCTGCTCAGTATTTTTCCACTATTGCAACTTCTAAAATTTAGTTTGTGTCAAAAATATCCCTTGCATTGAGGAAGCAAAGAATACCAATTGGGTAACTGATGATGTTTAAACAGCTTATTTTAAAATAATTTACTAAAACAATAAAATAAAGTAGAATTATCTGCCTAACCAGGTGACTCTTGCTTTGACCAAAAATGCTTGTGTGGAAGTAACATGTGTCACCTCCTGGTAAAGAATTGCTGAATGATTTTACGTGGGTCCTTTCCCCTATCACAGTTGATGTACCATATAATACAGTCCATCAGCCTGATTAAAGACCACCAGAGCAGATCCCTAACGGGATGTGTAATGTGAGTAAGAAACAAATATTTGTTGTTTTAGGCTACTAAGATTTAGGATTTATAACCACAGCCTAGCTTAGCTTATTCTGACTGATAATGATTCAATAATCATTTATGAAATCAATATTATTATAAATCAGATGTGAAAATGCTATCATCCAAAGAAGAAAAGACTGACAAGAACATTTGCCAATCCAGATAGTTTCCATTTTTTATCTAGGGAAAGGTTATTTTTTAAAATGTGTAATGTTGGATTTTGTAGTTCAGAGATTGTCTAGATCAATATTCTACTAAGGAAAAACTGCACTTTGCTATAGCCCTGCGGACCATCGAAACCTTACCTGAATATTTATTATACTATATGAGGTAGGATGTTTCACTGTAGAGAGTTCGTCTTTAGAAAATATTTCTTATTTTATGTATCCCTTTAACTTATGTACTAATTGTATAGCATTGTTATGTAAAATATAATTTCTATTTATCTTTATGTTTCTAAAAATGCTTTGATCTTTTTTCACCTGGAAAGTTATTTATTCATTCATCTTCTCATGAATTCATTTATGAATTCTTTGAACAACGACCTTTTAAGTCCTAGTGTATGTATTATGTTTGGGACGGGAGGTGAATATTGTGGGTATGTGTGTGTTTGTGAGAGTTGTACTAGTTGATGGGTATTAAGACAATATTACATTGTTCCTATCTTGAAAAACTTTGCAGCCTAGTGTAATATATAGTCACTGTGGCCTTCAAGCATAAGAATTACCAAATTACAATGATAGGTCAACATTTTGAGTGTGACAATAGTCATTTGGACATTAAGTGGTGACATCTTGAAGCCTGTGCAATTTAACTGGATGAGAGCAATCCTGTCCAGATACAATGTGCTATTTTACTCAGTGAGCATGAAGGGTAGTTGGGAGGATGTGGATAGATTCAGTTATCTTGAAAATTCTCTCAAAATGGGGAACGCAGTTCTCAGAGGAATAGATACTACTTATCGACACTTAAAGAAGAATTTTTCCAATAAGCCATCCACATGATGCACAAACTTCCTTCTTTGATGAAAATCAAGGCATCGGCTGTCATGTGTCACATGACCATGTCTCGGTAAATGGCAGATTTCATATTTAATGGTGGTCCCATAGATTATAATGAAGCTAAAAAATTTCCATTTTCTGGTGACATTATAGTCATTGTAATGTCATAGTGCAATGTATTACTCACCTGTTTGTGGTGATGTTGCTGTAAAAAACCTACTGCACTGCTTGTCTTGTGAAAATATAGCACAGACAATTATGTACAGTACATAACACTTGATAATGAAAATAAATGACTGTTACTAGTTTATGTATTTACTATACTATATATTTTGTCATTATTTTAGAGTGTACTCCTTATAGTTTTATTTAAAAAGTTAATTTTAAAACAGGTATTCCAGAAGAAGGCATTGATATCATAAGAAATGATACTGCCGAGTGTATTACTGCCCCTGAAGACCTTCCACTGGGACAAGATGTGAAGGCGGAACATAGTGTTAGTGATGATCCTGACCCTGTGTAGGCCTAGGCTAATATGTGTGTTTGTGTTTTAATTTTTAACAAAAAAGTGTAAAAAGTAAAAATAAATTTAAAAATATTAAAAGCAGAAAAAGCTTATAGAGTAAGGATATAAGGAGAAACTATTTTTGTACAGCTGTACAACATTTGTGTTTTAAACTAAGTGTTATTACAAGAGAATCAAAAACTTAAAAAACATTTAGAAGTTTATAAAGTAAAAAAGTTACAATAATCTAAGGTTAAGTTATAATATTATTGAAGAAAGAAAATGTCTTAATAAATATAGCCTAAGTGCATAGTGTCTGTAAAGACTACAGTAGTATATGGTAATCCCCTAGGCCTTCACATTCACTCACCACTCACTCACTGACTCACCCAGAGCAACTCCCAGTCCTGAAACGTTCACTTTCTCTGTTGGCTTGGGCCCTCTGATATATAAATGCTGAGACATGATTAGATGTGCAAGAGATTTGTCAAAAAACAGTTATCACTAAATAATAGTGATAAATAGTGATAGAGATTCAGGGAAGCTCTCTGAATGATAAAGGAAGAGGGGGCAAGAGTTAGAAGGTAGAGTCTTCAGACTGCAATGCTATTCTCATACCTGAGAAAGAAGAGGGAAAGAAAGGAAGTCTGGGTAGGAAGAGTGTAAGATTGCTGCAAAGTTTTGAGAGAGTTTCCAAAAGTCTCATGATGGGAGTGAGGGTGGTTCCTGAGTTGATGTGGCCATTGTTTCCACTTGAGGAACAAATGGGCCAGCGCTAAGATCCTCTTAGCCTCAGTTAGTGGCTGGGAATAGCCTGGAGGAAGTGAGGCCTCACAGATAATGATGTGGTGGATTCAAAGCAGCTATAGCTGGAAACTGCCATTCAGTGATGCTCCTCAGAGCAGCTTGTTCTGTAGGGAGCTCTGAGAACACACCTCCATGCCTGCTATACTTTTTTATCCTGGAAATTTTACAGATTAGCTTTGAAATCTAAACTTCCCACTATGCTTCTGTTGGATATTTTTCCTGAATGAAATAGTCCAGAATTTCTGGACTGTCTGTGAGAATAACAGTCACAGAGTGATTATATGGATTAAGGTTGCTTGTAGGACTCTCACACTTATGCAAAACAGGCTGAGAAAAAATCCCAAAGATCCCTGTTTATTATGGGTTACAGTTTTGTGAGAGACAGTGGATGAGACTGACTACCTCATAAATGCCTGGGCCTATGGTTATTTGCTTTTCAGTAGATTTTAAAAATCCAAAATGACACAAAAAATAATATTCCAATTTAAATAGTTCCTCAATCTTGGGGACAACAAATCACTGTTTAAGTACCCATCTAAGACTACACAGTCTGTATTGAGGGAACTACTCTGTCTTCATTTATATTTGGTTACATGCAGAACACAAAAATATAAAGTGCATTTTGAACATATTTAAGACACAGCATTTACAAGAAAGGCTCAACTCAAAAGACAACTTTTCAGCTTCTTTGATTTAGATAGATACATATTTCACGGAACTTGGGAGTGGGAAACAGGGTGAGAGATCTTCCAGTTTAGAGCTGTACACCATCAGGGATCGTTTGGAGGTGATTTTCTCCCTCTAAATATTCTAACTGAAACCTAAAGCTATTGACTCCTCTTTCTTGCTCCCTTTATATTTTTCCATATTTCTGGGTTTTGGAACATAGAATTTAGCCTGGGCCATTTCCCATTTTGGAAAGGTTGATTTGGAAAGTTTTAATGTATAGATAAAGCAAAAAAAAAAAAAAAAAGGTAGAAAGGAGAACTAGTGCAACTGAAACTAGCAGCCACGTTCCTGGGCTTCCAAATCAAAGATTATTTTTCTCACCACACATTCTCAAAATCAAAATTACTAGAGCAAAAGCATATGTCACATCAAGGATGGGTGAAGGAATAATTGCATAAAATTAAACATGGAATCTGTGTCACAAGGAGGCCAAGAGCACAAATGTTTCCTCAAAAAAAAAATATGTTAAGCAGAATGAGATTAGAGAAATGAGCATAATCTAATCATTACCACAAAGGAAATAGCATAACAAGGTTTACAATTAATTGTGTTTTTCAACAATGGGTCTATAAAAGTATATTTATTAGTTGATGACCTATAAATGCCTCAATCTTTGTGGGTCTTGCATTCCCAAGAAACATCAGTGATGCTTTGGTAGTCATAGACATTACTTTCTTCATTTTCTTTCTACATAGATGTACCATACTTTACCTAGAACTGAGTTATCACCTCAAATAATAAAAATATGTACATAAGCATATATAACCAGTGTAGTGAAAAAGATTCTGTGGAAGTGGAAGTGTCGTCTGCTCAGAGGATCATATACATTTAAAAATTGCTTCCCACAATGGTTTCTCCTTAATCAAAGACAGCAGTCCTGTGGGTTTTGTTTGAACTTTGTTGGGAAACATAATGTATTCAATGAAATGTCAACTTCTTTTGATCACTGACACAAAAGGACTATTGGTATAGCCTTTCTCTTCATTTCTCCCCAATCATCCAACTGGTCACTAAACAAAAAGAATCCCCAAATGTCTATACTAATGACTACCTTTTTCCTCTTGTTAGACGATAATTATCTTTATTTGTGTGGCTATATCAAAATACTGTTGAGTGGGTGATTTATAAAGGACAGAAACTTATTTCTCACAGTCCGGGATGCTGTGAAGTCCAAGATCAGGGGGCCGGGACCTAGTGAGGCTTTCCTCTTCCAAGACGGAGCCTTGATGCTGCATCCTCCGGAGGGCAGGAATGTTGTGTTCGCATAGGGCAGAAGGTGGAAGGGCAAAAATAGGGGTGAATTCTCTCCAAGAATCTCTTTCATAAGGGCACCTGGTATCTTTCATGAAGGCAGAGTCCTCACGACTCTATCACCTGCCAAAGACCACAAATCTTAATACTATCACATTGGCAACACCTAAATTTTGAGAGGACACATTCAAACCATAGCAAAAAAATTACCTTTTTTCACTGGAAGATCTTTTAAGTAAATTCCATGTAAATTCTCCAGTCAGTTTCCGAGTGGAGAAACATGTTCAGGAAAATATATTCATTTGTTAAAACCTTAAATGCAACAAATTCACCATTTTGTTTCCATGGAATAACACCCTGGAAATTTCCAAATCTGTGTTCTGTGGGTTAGGAAATCCTATGTGTTTATATCAGTATAACACAGTGACTTTCATCCCTTATCTCCAGGCAGTTTCAAATAACTCACTTATGGAAACCCCACTGTCAACCTTTTCTTATCAGATATAACCACACATTTAGATTACAATTTTTCAAAAGGAGTTAAAGATAATAATGTTTTTAATATTTGGTTTTATATTGAAGACAAATAGTATTATCAATTATTTTTGCAGTAGTTTCATTATACTAAACTGTTTTAGTATAAAAATATTAAAGGTGACATATTTTCACTCAGTAAAAAGTCAGGAGTAGTCTAGCAAGCTGTTTGTGATACTACAATCAGGATTTCCTGTAAATGTTTAGTAGACAAGTTTTCTTATTAGAGATAGACAATATCTACCATGTATTTTTAATTAGTATGTATATGTATGTGGATATGCACACACACAGACACACAGACATATATATTTGGGGGATTGAAATTATATAAAAGGAACAACATAGGAATCTTAATTGAAATAATATATCCTTTCATATATGAATCTATAAACTTCAACATCATACATTGTTGTGAAGAGGATGTTAATTATATTTAAAATGATAATATTTCCTACAATGACCAAAACTATGTCTAGCGTTTATTTGCAGGCACTGCTAAAAGCATTTTATATGTATTATCTGATTTAATCCTCCTGACTTCCGTCATATCATCAGGGAAGATATGATCAGATATCATCACCCTTATTTTATGTAAAAGAAAACTGAGGTTTGCTTAAACATGTTGCTTAAGTCATAAAATTAGCCAGTGAACCCAGGAAGTCCAACTTAAAAGTCTCTAGTTTTTTCTTGAGTCCTGCTGGTTCCACAATGGCAACTCTCTCTCTAAGGCCTGAGCATTTTATTTCCACATCTTAATGGTCCAGTTGAAATACTGTGGACTTTTTAAAATGAAATAGCCTATTAAGTTATTTTTAATTAAATAACTTTACTAATATAACTGAATCTATTATTTAATTTAATATGAAATACCTTTAGGATTTCAAATTACTTGAAAAATTCATTTAAACAGGTTAGTGGCCAAGATGATGGACCAAGAGAAGCAGCCTGTACAATGCCATTCTCATGGAGAGGATAAAAACTGGTGAATACTCATCTTTGGCTCGATCATTTGAGCAAGAGCACTGGGAATCCAAGGAGGGGAGGTGGGAGAGAAGTGAAGAAGATAGAAGTGGCACAAACTTCTCAGCAGGACTGGAGGTAATTAGGGAAGGCACCAACATGTGGGAAAGGGAAAGAGGAGAAAATCCCAGGCTCACACTTCCCCTGAGGATACTCTGTACTGATACAGAGACCTGACTGGAGACTGTGCAGCTGCATTGCTCTGGAAGGAAAGGAGAGCTGGCTTACGAGACCTGGCCATGGCACTGCACCTGGCACCATTGTAACATCCCAGGCCTGGAATGCTACTTTTGCCTAAGGGTTAGATCTGTGACTTCAGTCTTCCCCTTGCCCTGCTAGGTGGTGAGGGAGCAAGGAATCCTGGTGCTGGTATGTGTCTCATGGGCAGGTGATATACATTCCTGCTGCCACTGCTGCCTGGGACCCTGGTCAGCAGGAGCCCAAGGGCCTGGTACTGCTGCTGTTGCCTGAGTGATTCTCCTCAATGACACTTCCTGCAGGACTTGAGTGGAGCATGTGCCCATAGCTCTTGGTGCCCACTGCCTACTGCCATGGCAGCTGACTATGCCACCACTGTCGCTGCCTGAAAGGCCCCAAGTAGGGTGAAAACCAGCATAGCTGTGGCCTTTGGATCTGGTCAGTCAGCATGCCACAGAGCCACACCGTCCTGAACAGGCACTCTGGGTGCCATTCCCTGCTCTGCCAGTATGCCCCACCCAGAGGTTTTCTGGCCTGCATGCATGAGCTCTGGTCCCCTTGGACCTGTTCAATATTAAGTAGGTGCCCTGTCTGAGGGTCCCACTCCACTCTATGCATGAATTGTGACTTGATGGCCCACTCTGCACTAGTGGATACTCTGCCCTGTGTCCTGTGGAACCATGGGGTCACTATACCTTAAGCACTTGCTGTGCCTTGTGCCACACCCTGCATGGACCTCACCCAGCCCACATACCTGGCACATCAGCTTCCCAGGTCTGCACACCTGAGATCCATACCAAACAGACCTTCTCTATACTATATACAGGTCCTGTTCTGCCAGCCAGCTCTGTCTCATGTGTCCACCTGGCACCAGGGGCTGGCCCTGCCACAGCAGCCCAGTGGCAAACACAAGGGAACAGGGGAGACACAGAAGAGCAGCAGGATTAATGGCTCACAGTGCATGAGTACCTCTCTGCTTGGTCGAGCTTCCAGAGTAGTACCCAAACATGCCATCCAGGGACCTATCCTTATCTTCACCAAGCAACAGAAGTCTCAGCAGAGGGGAATAGGTGTATCATATCTGCTATCTGTTTTGAGCTGAGAGAAGTAGCCTCAGCTAAGAAGGCATCAGCATAAAAACTCCAGAAATATGAAGAAACAGGCTATCTTGACATGCCCAAAGGACCAAAACAGCTTTTCAATAATTAACTCCAACCAAAAAGAAATAGTTGAAATGATAGATGTGGAATTCAGATTATGGATGGCAAGTAAGATGAATGGAATTGAGGAGATGGTAGAAAACCATCTCAAATAAACAAAAAAAATTCAGGACATGAATGAAAAATTCATTCATTCATGAGGTAGAGACATGAGAAAAGATATAACAGAACTTAAAGAAATGAAAGAGTCATTTATGGAATTTCAAAACACATCAGAATGCTTTAACAACAGACTATACCAAGCAGAAGAAGGAGTAGCAGAGCTTGAAGACAAGGATTTCAAATAACTAAGTAACTAAGTCAGTAAAAAATGCAGAAAAAAGACAGAGTAAATTATCACTGACATAAATATGAGATTATGCAAAGCAAATTAATACAAGAATTATAGGTATTCCTGAGGGGAAAAGAAGAAAAAGTGATAAGCATGGAAAACTTATTTGAGAGAATAATGGAAGAAAACTTCCTAGATATCACTAGAGGTTTAGATATCCAGACACAAGATGGCCATTAAACACCTGGAAGATTTATAGCAGAATAGGACATCACCAAGGTATACAATCATAAGCATGATGAAGTCAAAATGAAGAAAAAAATCCTACAAACTATGAGATTAAAGCAACAAGTCACTTACAAAGGAAAACTCATCAAACTAATAGCAGAACTCTCAACAGAGACAGTTCAAGCCAGAAGGCACTGTTTCTCAGTTTTAGTCTTCTTAAAAAGAATAAATGTCAGCCAAGAATTTTGTATCCTGCAAGACTAAGTTTCATAAATGAAGGAGAAATAATCTCTTTTCCAGGCAAACAAACATTAAAAGAATTTGTGATCACTAGACCTACCCTATAGGAAATGTTGAAAAATGCTCTCTACATGGAACAGAACAATCAAGAACAACCAATGTAAAAACATCCAAAAGTTAAAGCTCACAACACTTATAAAACATTAACACAAGGGAGAAAACAAAGCAAGTTGATATCTCTCAACATGGACAAAATGGTATCTCACAAATCAATACTAACATTGGGTGAAAATGATCTCAGTGTTCCTTTTAAAAGACATAGACTGGCTGAATGGAGGAAAAAACATACTCCAAATATCTGTGGTCTACAAGAAACTAACTTGCAAGGATACTGACAGACTCAAGGTAAAGGGATAGAAAAAATATTCCACATAAATGGAAACAAAAAGCAAGGAGGAGTAGCTTTTCTCACATCAGATAAAATAGACTTTAAATAAGCAGTGACAAAAAAAGACAAAGATGGTCATCATATAATAATATAGGGAGCAATTCAGCAAAATGATATAACAATCCTAAATATATATGCCTCTAACACAGAAGTTCCCAGACTCATAAATTAAATACTACTATGTCTAAGCAAAGAAATACACAGCAACATTGTCATTGCTGGAGACATCAACACTCCACAGACAGAGCTAGACAGATCACTGAGGCAGAAAAGCAAGAAAGAAACACTAGACTTTAAAGGTACTATAGAACAAATACTCATAACAGACATCTACAGACCATTCTATCACCAAACTGCAGAATATACATTCTTCTCATCAGCCCATGGACCATTTTCCAAAATAGATCTTATGTTAGCCCACAAAACACGCCTCATCAAATTCACAAAAATTGAAATCATTCCATGAATCCTCTCATATCACAGTGGAATAAACCTAGAAATCAACTCCAAGAGGAAATCTCAAATCTACACAAAGTCATGGAAATTAGACAACCAGCTGCTGAAAAATCCTTGAGTCAATGATAAAATTAAGATGGAAATCAAAAGATTTTTCAAACTGAATGATAATCATGACACAAGCATCCAAAATCTGTGGCATAGAGCAAAACAGTGTTAAGAGGGAAATGCATAGCCTTAAATACTCACATCAAAAAGATGGAAATATAACAAATTAACAGCCTAATACCACATCTCAAGGAAGTAGAAGAATAAACCAGACTCAAAGCTAGAGGAAGAAAAGAAATAACAAAGCTCAGAGCAGAAATAAACAAAATGGGAAAAAATATTAAAAAATCAACAAAACAGAAAATTGGTACTTTGGAAAGATAAAAAAAATTGATAGACTTCTAGCTAGATTAACCAGAAATAAAACAGAAAGGACCCAAATAAGTTTAATCAGAAATGAAAAAGGAGACATTACAACTGACAACACAGAAATGCAAAAGATCATCCATGAATACTATGAAAATCACTATGCCCATAGACCAGAAAATGCAGAGAAAATGGATAAATTCCTGGAAACACATAACCTCCCCAGACTTAATCAGGAAGAAATAGGAATCATGAACTGACCAATAATGATCAGCAAGATTGAAACAGTAATATTAATAAAAAATTTACCAATAGGAAAAGCCCTGAGGGATTCACAGTTGAATTCTACCAGACCTACACAGGAGAGTTGGTGCCTATCCTACAGAAATTATTCCATAATATTTAGAAGGCGGGAATCCTCCCTAGTTCATTCTGTGAAGCCTTTATCATCTTGATACCAAAGCCAGGAAAGGACACAACAACAAAAAAAGAAAACTATAGACCAATATCCATTTTGAATGTAGATGTAAAAATCCTCCCCAAGGTACTAGCAAGCCAAATTCTGCAGCACATCAAAAACATAATTCATCATGATCTAATAGGTTAATCACAGGGATACAAGGATGTTTTATTATATACAAATCAATAAACATGTTTCACCACAAAAGCAAAAGCAAAAATAAAGACCACAGGGTCATCTTAATAGATGCACAAAAAGCATTCAATAAAATTCAGCACCCTTTCTTGATAAAAACCCTCAACAAACTAGTCATAGAAAGAATATATCTCAAAATTATAAAAGCCATATACAGCAAACCCATAGCCAACATGATATGGGATGGGAAAATTTGAACATGTTCCTCATAAGAGCCAGGAAAGGCAAGGTTGCCCACTGTCACCATTTCTATTCAACATAGTACTGGAATTCTTAATTAGGGCAATCAAGAAAAAAAAAGTTATCCAAATTGAGAAGGAACACTCCAAATATCACTGTTCACTAAAGATATGATCTTTTATCTAGAAAACCCTAAAGATTCCACCAAAAAACTCCTAGAATTGATAAATAAATTCAGCAAATCCTCAGGTTATAAAATCAGTGTACAAAATGAGGGGGGTAGACCCACATCTGAGGGATGCAGTGAGCATTGTGGAGGGGAGGGGCATAGCTCTAACCCTTGCTAAGGAGAGGCAAAGATATAAAATGTGACCAAAATGGTTGTAGCCTCACATTTTCCTGAAATAATAATAATAAAAAAAATTCTGTATACCCACACTTTCTACTCATATATATATTTGCTGTTATATATGAACACCAATATCATACACCAGTATATCCAATATTATATGCCAATATTATCACACCATACATAATATTTTGTACCTGATCTCAACTCAGGATCTTGAGAATGTTTTGCCAATTTCAATAAATTTTCAATTAACTAAAAAAAGAAAAAGAAAACAAAATACCTAGGAGTATACTTAATCAAGTAGGTGAAAGATCTTTACCAGGAGAACAATAAAACACCAACAAAAGAAATCATAGATGATGTAAATAAATGGATGGATAGAATCAACATTACTAAAATGTCCATACTGCCCAAAGTGACTTACAGATTCAACACAATCCCCATCAAAATATTATGTCATATTTCACAGATCTAGAAATAATAATCCTATGCTTCATTTGGAGCCAAAAAAGAGCCTGAATAACCAAAGTAATCTTAAGCGAAAAGAAAAAATCTGAAGGGATTACATTACCTGACTTCAAATTATACTACAGGGCTATCATAATCAAAACATTATGGTATTGGCATAAAAGTACAAACATAGAGCAATAGAATAGAACAGAGAATCCAGAAATAAAATCATCTGCTTACAACCAACTGATCTTCAACAAAGCAGACAGCGTGCACTCGGTAAAAGAAGCCCCATTCAATAAATGACGCTGAGAAAACTGCTACATGCAAAAGAATGAAACAAGACCTCTGTCTCTCATTATATACAAGCATTAATTCAAGATGGACAAAAGAATTAAATGTAAGGTATGATACCATAAAAATTCTAGAAGAAAATGTAGGAAAAATCTTCTAGACATCAGCCTAAGCAAAGAATTTATGACTAAGACCTCAAAAGCAAATGCAGCAACAACAAAAACAAACAAATGGAACTAAATTAAATTTAAAACCTCTGTACAACACAGGAAATAATCAGTTGATTAAATACAGAACATACAGAATGGGAGAAAATATTTTTAAACTGTACATCAGACAAAGGGCTTATGTCAAAAATCCACAAAGAACTCAAACAAATCAGCTAGAACAAAAAAGACAAAATAACCCCATTAAAATGTGGTCAAAAGACTTCAACTGAAGCTTTTCAAAATAAGATTGAAAAATGGCCAAAAGCCATATGAAAAAAAAGTTCAACAGCACTAATCATCAGAGAAATGCCAACTAAAATCACAATGAGATACCACCTTACCCCTGGCAGAATGACCATTATTAAAAAGTTGACAAACTATAGATGCTGGTGTGGATGCAGAGAGAAAAGAACACTTATACACTGTTGGTGAGACTGCAAATTAATACAACCACCTTGGGAAACAGTGTGGATATTCCTCAAAGAAATAAATGTAGACCTATCATTTGATCCAATGATTCAACTACTAGGTATCTACCCAAATTAAAATAAATAGTTTTATTGAAAAGACGCTGGTAGTCAAATGTTTATTGTAGCAAAATTAACAACTGTAAATATGTGGAATTAACCTAAGTGCCCATCAATTGATGAGTAGATAAAGAAAATTATATATGTGTGTGTGTGTATATATATATATACCATAAAGTACTACTCAGCCATAAAAAAGGAATGAGATAATGTCTTTTGCAGCAACTTGGATGGAACTGGAGGCCATTATCCTAAGTGATAGTTATCCCAGAAATGAAAAACCAAAACACCACGTGTACTCTCTAATAATTGGGTGCTAAACAATAGGCACACATGGGCACAAAGTAAAGGATATTGGACACCAAGAGGGGGAAGAGTGAGAGGGGGTAAGGGGTAAAAACTTACCTATCAGGTACAATAAACTATTTTAGTGTATCCATCAGAGCTATTCTTCTGATGGATACTCTAAAAGCCCCAACTTTAAGCATTAAGGTATCCATTAATAAAAAGTTTTGTAACCCCCTAATATTTTGAAATAAAAAATTAAGAAATTCATTTAAAGTCATTTATCCCATTTGCATTTACCCAATTTACTTATTTTTAACAATTTACCTAGATTAATTATGAAAACGGATTTATACAAAGCTAGTAATAATTGAAAGTTATTTCTGAGGTAACCATTTTTATGCCCGTTGAATATCAGGTGTCCACCTAAATAAAAACCTTAAAGTTAAATATATGGGTATTTTCTTGATAATTCAGAAGATTCAGTTGTTTTCACTAAAACAATAATATTAAATTAGTCTTACTTATCAAAAAATTGCACAAAGATCATTCTGTTTTAGGCTGGGCTTATCGTTTTATTAAAATCTTTGTTTCAAACTCTGCCAATTTAAAACATCTGATAGAGACAAATATAGAATTATATAATCAGTAAATCCAGGAAAAACAAATGCATGCTGACAAATTTGAAGACATTTCTATTAATATTTTTATTTTGTCAATCCTTTTAGAGCTAGCTTAATTATTAAAGTCACATGAACTAAAAGGCATTTGTGTTTATTACTATATATGTTTTATATGTTAAATATATGGTTTATATTTATATGGCTATTCACTTACCTAAACCAATCTGAATAGAAATTGTTGAGGGATTTATGGCTCACTACATCAGATTTTTACCATGTAGACACAACATACAGCATAATACATGTATATGTGTGCAAAACCACCTAAACACATATACTGATACAGAAATAAAGATCTTAGAGCTTCATTTCAGAATTATATTCATTACATTGTAACACAAACTCACAAATTCATAAAGGACAGTTGAATTCAAATAATATTTCTGACAAAATTGGGACCTGTTTACAGGACTAAACTTTATTTCCCCCAATAGGCAATCAAATGAAACCCATGAAAATTTAGGGTAAAATTTTGATAAATCAATTTCCATGTCAGTTTTATTTTGAAAAGTCTCTTTTCCCCTTTCTTCCCATTCTTTATTGTTTTGTTTTGAATGAGCTTAGGGTTAAATTTTTAATTGTTTTCATTTTAGGTAGGACTGGCTTAATTGTATAAGAAAAACAAAATCGCCAAGTAGCCTTGTAGTAGGAATAACTCTATCTTTTGTTTGCTGTTCTGGCTTGCTTGATTAGCAAATGCAGGCAAGGAAGAATTTTAGTAGGTTTTTCTTTTTCTTTTTGGCCTCTGCATGGCAGAAAAAGCAAAATTCTTTTGCCAGGCAGAGATAGCTTATGTTACAGTTCTGAGCTCAAGATCTTTACCTGTTTGATCTGAAAGCCTAATTTTTATAAATATTTATTGAGTTCTTTTTCTTTTAGCCATCATCCTAAGTGATTGTTAGTCAAGTAATCCTAAATTTATATTTCTAAAAAGTGTCTAGGTTATTGGCTACCATGCAGCTGTCATAATTTGTAAAGTCATTAATTTGAAAGCCCTTGAAGGTGTCTCCTCCTCCTTCTTCTTCTTCTTTCTTCTTGCTCTTCCTCCATCTTCTCCTCCTCCTCCTCCTCCTCCTCCTCCTCCTCCTCCTCCTCCTCTTCTTTTGGCTTGGAATTCCATAAGCAGTGAGTTTTATCTCTACATTAGTACAAAAGTCAGCATACTGAAAATATGCAGGAAAATGCTGAGATATAGACAGACAACTTAGATGGCTCTACATTTTAACTCTGTAGTTGCAGGTTTTTTTAGAGTTCAAATACTGACTATTTGAGATCTGAATTTTTCTTGATATAATTTGCCCATCAATTTAAAAATGTACACAAGAACATGCCATAGTATGTAGCTGGCTACAGTCCCAGAAAACTTGCATTCCTTAATGTTTGAGAACCCCATTCTGTTTCTTATTAACCTCTTGAGGTAAATAAAATTCTATAAATCCTTTCAGTGAATGTCAGGAGTTTAGATTAATGTTTTAGCCAGTGCTGACTGCCCTACTGGCTTTTAATTAGCCATCCTATGTCCATCATTTACTCTCAGAAGATTTTCAGGAACAAGCAAGGAAAAGAGTCAAAACAACCAAGAGAAACAAAGATAAAAATGTTCACAAATATTTTAACCCAGGTGTCCAGATCAAACAAAATATTAAACTAGATGTATAGATCGAACCAAAAGTAAATTAACCAGAAAAGACATGCCTCACGGAGAGAATGTACATTTTGTAGGAGTAAGAGTACTCAATCCAGAAAGAGATTTGTTTTCATAATAGAAAGTACTTACAAGAAAATACAAAAAGAATCTTTTATCAATTTAGAGGAATATATGGTCCTTTATTAAGGCAAACTAGCTTATCCAAACTAGCTCCCGGATAATAGTCTCTACCAAAAAGGAGGCTCAGACTGAGAGAAGACGCACCAGGGCAGAAAAGGTGAGCCACGGAAATGGAGAGCTCAAAGGGCTCCAGTGAATACTGCACACAGTTCCGAGAATCACTATTTCTTTCTGATAGTGATCTTTTTCAGATCCCACTTCTGACACCATATATGTCAACCTAAATAACAGATAGAAAGAAGCTTTCTGAGAGAACATGAGGTTTATTTCAAAATAGAGCATTTCAAGAAGAATATACATGGCATAATAAGCTATGTATATATTCAAGTAGGTAAAGAAAACAAAGGTTTTTACAAGAAAAAAATGAGGAAGATTACACAATTGTTTTGAAATAATTATCCTTGGCTATAAAGATCAATAACAAGGGTGATGTCAGCCCAAGTTTGGACAGGCAGTTGCAGAGAAGATGTCTTTGCAGAAGTATTTTTTGTGTAAGGTTACAACCGCCTTTATGCAAGGTTATGGTTTTTGCAGTCTTTGGTGATAGTTTTTGTTATCATGAGAACCCTGTCTGCATGGCCATGGCTTTCCCTGGCTCTTTTTGTCAGGTTTCTTTAAAAAACAATGAATTTATTTTGATTCTGACAACTTGCGCAAATTTAATATTATTGTTCTACAGATTGAATGAAATAATATATAGTGACTTCATAATGTAATGTCTAGAATCTATTATAAAAACAGGTTGTCATTTTAAATAATATGTTAAATATTAATCTAAAGCTTTTTAATTTTACAAAGTTTTCTCACTTAATTTGAGTCCTCAGGCACATTTTAATGATGTCTTACATTCTTTATTATGAAATCATTATACTGGATCCCAAATACTAAGGGGGTTTGGATGGACATTAAGAGATGAGATAATGGAGTTGTAGGGGTAAGTTAATCTTTTCTGACCTGGGGTTATGTGTTGAATTGTGTCACCTCCCACTCCAAATTCATATACTGAAGTCCTAATCACCAGCACCTCAGAATATGGCCTCATATGGAATTAGGATCATTGCAGATGCAGTTTGTTAAGATGAGGTCATTGGCATGGGCCTGAATCCAATAAGACTGGTGTCCTTGTAAAAGGGGGTCATTTTAACAGGGAGAGTATCACATGAAGAGACACAGGAAGAAAACGGCCATCTCCAAACAAAGGATAGGAGCCTGTAACAGACCCTTTTCATATAACCCTCAGAAGGAACCAAACCGGCTGACACCTTAACCTTGGACTTCTAGCCTCTAGAATCATGAGACAATAAATTTGTTATTTAATCCTCCCAGTTTGTGGTACTTTGT
Source organism: Lepilemur ruficaudatus (assembly GCA_963574885.1). Taxonomy (NCBI): domain Eukaryota; kingdom Metazoa; phylum Chordata; class Mammalia; order Primates; family Lepilemuridae; genus Lepilemur; species Lepilemur ruficaudatus. Next base: position 71,776 of record CAUYRT010045359.1, read on the forward strand.
TACAGCAAACCTAGAAATCTAACACATCCAGCATCTATTCTTTCTCCACCTGCTGACAATACCTTCTGTGAGTGACCTCTTCCTCACTATCAGTTTATGTGTCAGGTGAGACTGGCTCTAATCCAGCTCTATCCATGGGCACATGACCCTGGCCTGGGCTATTGAGAAAGCCCAAATCATTGGCAATTGTTTCTGATACAGAGATTGACACAAGACCCAAATGAAACGTAAGTCCAAGATTTTTGTGGGGACCTATGGAAAAAGAGAATTCACTTTTGTTATAGCTAAGAGGTCAGTAAGGTTTTTCTGTGAACAGCTGGAATACAAATACTGTAGGCTTTTCAGGTCACATGATCTCTGTTGGACTATTCAGTATGCCTTTGTAGTGCAAAAGCAGTCATAGACAGTGCATACATAAATAAGTCTGGCCAAATTCCAATAAACTTTATTTACAAAAACAGGTGACACACCAGATTTTGCTTGGGGGATATAGTTGCTGACTTCTGCTCTAGAAAATAAAATATTAGCCTGAAGCAGATCGGGGTTATTACAATGGCATATTGTCTTAGAACAAATCCAGAACACAGGAAAGTAGAGCTAAGGGGTAGAAAGAGATTCCTGAAGACATTGTGCCAGAGTGAATCAATAACATTGACATTTGGATTTATGACCCAAGTAATTTCTTTTCATAATTAAAATAATTTAAGCTGGGTGAGTATATCTTTCCGCAACATTAGTTCTAATACATTAGATAAAACTTCCCATACAGTACCTGATAGATAGGGAGCATGCAATATTAACCTCTCCTCTCTGTTGGTTAACTAGTAGATAATTGGGATAGTACTTTCTTTTTTGAGAAATAGTATATTCAGTATTAAAATATTATTAACAGAATGAATGAAACAAAATAAAAACAGTTATGCAACTTCACACTTTCTACTCTCTCCTTTCTAAATTGTCCAAAATGACTCTCTTCCTGAACACTTTGCACCTTGAACATAACTGCTTCTATTTTGTTTAAAAAAGAAGGAATAATTAAGTACGTTAACTTGGTGCTGTACTCTTAGATGGGGTAACATCTGTCCAGAGACTGAAACAATGATTTTTGTAGGGGAGAGTAAATATATGGGGAGCAAAATAACTAAGAAAGAGTGATTATCTTAAAAAGTCATAGACTCAGCACACCAGATTTTTAGATGATGTTGAAAATGTAAAAGGGCAATATCACTTCAACAAAGGAGAATCTACTTTTTATCACAAATAAACCTTTTCTGTGTATAACAGACCTGGTTTGTGTATTCTGACACCCTAGGGTGAGCTATCTATTGCAAATGGAGAACCGATGGGCTCTTGAAATAGCCCCCAACATATGTCCTTCTTACTGAAGATGGAAAGATATTAGCGACTAACTGGAAAACACTTTCAACTTAATTTTTGAATTATGGGGGCACTGTGGCATTTATTTTATTCTTCCTATAATTTTGCCTTTATAGGTTTTGATTAAAATAACCAGATTGGATTGTGATCAAAAGAACTTGATCAGGTTGACCTATTGATTGACCACTATTTATTCATTCATTCATTCAATCACATATGAATATAAAAAGTATTTATGAAGTTCCCATTAAGTGTACAGCATTTCTATCATGGTTCTATGCGTATTCTTAGTTCTTGGAATGATACTTTACTGCTAAGAACAATGCAGTAAAGTAGATTTTCAAATGAATGGGTAGATTTTTGTGAATATATGGTATCAACCTGTCTAGTTGAGGAGATAACCCTTATATATTTGAAAAAGCTATATGGTTGCAAGTATAAATGACCTGCAAATAATTAATTGCTACAGTGAATGATAGTAGGATACATTTGATGAAAGGATACATTTCTATAGGCTGGAACAGATGTATAAGAAGTTTGAAATGAGCAGTAGTTTTTAATTAGATTCTGAGAAATGAATGGTTAGGGTTTAATTAGAAAGAGAGAAGAGATAAAAAATGTTCCAGGTGAGAGAATTGGCACGAGCATGGGTGGAATCAGTCAACTTGAGGGGTGAGGAGTGGCACCACCAAACTAGGTTGGGGAAAGAAAGGTTCATGTTGGCAGAATGATATTCGGTAAGATTGCCTGTAAAGATGGGATTTATTTTGGGGGGGGGGTTGACTTTACCTTGTTGGTAGGTCCCTTATTGGCAGTGAAGTAAACACCAGCCTAAGCCTTTTTGAGCAGGCCTTGAACCAGAAGGAGTTATAAAAATGGAAACTTATGAAAAGACATACAGTCTGGTATCTCTGAGCCTCCTGGGTGCACTGTTGATAGTGGGGCCTAGGCTGTATTTTGGTCCCTGCTTTCCCCCAGGTATACCTGTATGCAGTACAGTGAGGTCATGGCCTGCTTGCCACTCTTCTTTGCACCCCCAGGGCCTAGCATGCTGAGTGAGGGAGTGGATGAATAAGTGAATCTTCAAAAAGCAAAGGAATGTATGATAAATAATTATTTTAAATAGTTAATCAATCAAGCATCCATTGCTCAATATAGCTTTATGTTAGGCGCTAGAACGAAGAGATAAATCAAATGGACTTGATTTTGATCATATTTGTGTTATATAAATATACCTCCTCTCACTTAGAATGATTATTCAGATTGCCTACCTAAATCCAGTTGACACTCTGTGGTGTCTGTCTTTTGTTGCTTTGCTATCTTAGAGAGACACAAATGCATAGTGGCTAGGGAGATCGATTCTGAGCCAGGCTGAGTTTCAATTTAGGTTCAGATGCTGTTTGTTTTATAACATTGGTCAACTTATCAGCCTTTCTGTACATCAATATTTCCAGACTATATGAAAAAAGAAAAAAGGCTATCTTAAAGTTTATTGCCTTTGGTATTTTATTTTATAAATAAATACGTAAATAAAATCAAGGCTATTCAAGTAAAAGTCTCTTTTATATGGGGTAGAGAGTGGAATAAAAGATGGCTTTCACCAATCTTATTCTGAAAACAGGCTAAAAATAATTAACGAGAATATATAAAACAACTGAGAGTACTTATCTTTAGCCCAGGCATAATGTATTTGGGAAGCAAAGAAAGGAAAGTAAGACCTGTTTGCACAATGCCACTATTTGATATTTTCTGATTTGAGACTTCATTTTTGTCTGAACAGTTTGTCTTCACAGGAGGTCAACTCAACCTCTTCTCTTCCTATAAAATCAAGAGAATCCTTTTTTTTTTTAAATGAGAAGTCTTTAATGTCCATGACATTTAAAAATTGTTAATACAATGGAAATATTATTACTCTTTATGACTAAATGGTAAAAAATGTTGTAAATGTTGAAGCATGGTCTTAAGCAAAGGGAAACTATTTTCTTAATTTTACGGACAACTGCTAAACAGGTAAATGCAGAGCTACTGTTATTGAAAGAGGGTAGCCACCGTGGAACTAGGTCCTCTTAGAATTCTCCTTAGGCCGTTCATCTACTCTGACAGATCCTAGGGCCACTAGATGCTACCAAATACAACTTGAAAACTGCTATACTAGTGGAAAGAGGAGCAAGGTTTCTAAATATAAAAAGATGCCTGGTTTGAAATACATGCTGAACTACTTTCTTATTTATATTTATGAGCATTAATTTTTTTTATCTGCATGGTAAAGAAAAACTGTCTCACCTTGCAAGGTTGATGGGGGAACTCAAAATAATCTTTATGTGGTACAATACTGTTTTGAGATATTTATTTCTATTTCTCTCTCTGTATTGTTCCCTTCTCTGCTCCTACACAGGCACTTTTTCTTTTAAGTCTTTGCCTTTGTAATGCTTAGAGGGCAGAAAGCAGAAGCTGTTTGAAGTTAAGGGTATTTCCTCTCTTTTACAAAATACCTAAACCCTCTGAAAAATTAAATAATGTCTGCTCTTCTGCAAGTAGGAAACAGAATAGTTATGCATATCAGAGAAATTAGGGAGAAGAGATTCCCAGCACCTGGGAGGGGTAAAGGGTTAGTTGGAATAACCCCAGATGGGTATAGCAGTTACAAGCAGTTCACCTAGACATGGGGAAAAGATTTCATAATAGAACCAAGCATCAGCAAAGCATCTTTGAGCAGAAAGACCTCCCAGATCCTTTGGATATGCATATGAATCTAATATCTTGGCCAAACATGGGGTAGAAAATAATTCCTATAATAACTATTACTGAGATTTTAGTCAGCAACACATGCTAGGCTCAAATCATATTTACATTGAATGACAGAAAATAAAATAATGAAATCTTTCCAGTTTACTTGAGTTTATAAATGGAGATTCGTGCTTACTACATGCTTAAAACTCCTAGATCAATGTCAGATTCATTGGTGGTGTTCAAAAATGCTCATAATTTTAATTCAGTTTACAAAATGTGGACACTAACAAAAATAATTTAGTTATAATATCTAACACATACCTAGAGAAAAGGTTACATTCAATAAATCTAGTAGAATTAATAAAAGGGACAGAAAAACATGTCTAACTATCGGCCATATTTTTTCAATCATGGCTAATATTTACATCAAATATAAAGTTTTGCACACTTGCATCCTATATATCCTTTTAAATTTATAGACATATAGAAGATATTCAGTTTGGCTTTTTGTTTAGTTTAAAAACTTTGACTGATCATGTGTAATGTACCAAGTACCATTCAAGTCATTACAGCCAAAATGTTGGAAAAGATAAATAATTCGCTGCCTTTTTGGACCCTATAGTCCTATGTAGTCATTAGTTATATAGGGGCAGTGGGTTATAAAAAAATTGTGTTCAGCTACTATTAACAGGGGCTTTAACATATTCACAAGGAATTCATATAACATCAATCAGTATTTAAGTAGACCAGAGCTGACTTGTGTGGTACCTTAATGTCATCTGCTTCTCCATTGCAGTATATGGCATCTATCTGCAAAGTCATCTCATAGTCCGTGCTGTTAGAGCTCCAGCTGTGATGTCTATTTTAGACATGGAAAGAGAGTAGGACAACAGGTACTAACTTCCCTAGAGTGTCATTTCTCTTTTTTAGCAATCTTCCCAGATATCTAGCACAACATTTTTATTTATATTCCATTAGCAGGACTTGGTGATGACCATAATCAGCCACAAAACATACTAGGAAATGTAGTTTTTTACTTAGGATGACTGCTGGGCTTACTAAACAAAGATACTATTCCTAAGGACGAAGAGTAGAATGGCTATTGGTTGGCTCCCAGTAGTAGTTTTTGACATTGTGAGACAGATAATTGGCACAAATGGATATATTAATAGAATAAAAGTCGTGTAATAAATAGTGCTTAAAAATAAAGGAAGCAGGGACAGGGCACAGAGAGTGACTGAGCTGCCTTTTTTCAGATGGATTTTCAAGGAAGACTTTGCTGAAGTGGTGGCATTTGATCAGAATCCTAAAGGAAATGCAGAAGTCTGGTATGAAATCATGCACAGAGTATTACAGTTAGGGAAACAGGCAGATGCAAAGTTCCCAAGACAGGAGCATGCTCAGACTCTTCAAGGCACAAAGAAGATCCTTGTGGCTAGAGCAAGAATGTACTAAACATAAGGAAAAACAGTCACATAGGAAATAAAAGTACCAGTTGGCCCAGGAGTTTGAGGTTGCTGTGAGCTAAGCTGATGCCACGGCACTCACTCTAGCCCGGGCAACAGAGTGAGACTCTGTCTCAAAAAAAAAAATAAAAAATAAAAAGTACTGAGTCATTATTATGCACCAAGAAGTAAACGCTTTTTAATGAATTATTTAATCTTTGCAAGTCCTCTAAATTGATTACTACTGTTACTAATATTTTCCAGATGAGAAAACTGAGGCACATAGGTTAATTAATTGCCTAAGCTTACATATCTTATAACTGGCCTAGGGATAAATACCCAGGCAATCCCTTCCTGAAGCTCAATGATAATCACGATGCTGTACTACTTCCTTGGTACTCCATGGATGGTGTTTAGAGCCACTTCTCACTTGGTTTAGGTATGGCTTGAACATGGACCTTGAGTATCTTGTATTTATATTTTTATCTATGCATTAGGTTTATAATGTGAGGTTCTTTCAAAGAACGTGGGATGCCATTCAGAGACATAAACATAGAGAGGTAACATTTTATATCTGATTTAGGTTATGAAATATGAGAAGTGAGGGGAAAAGGTATTGGGGGTAAAGGAAATATGGAATGAGTGACCAAAGGATCAGTCCTCCGCCTTTCCCTTTCAGCTTTTTAGTGTAGCTTGTTAAAAATAATCGTGAGCATTCCAAATGTTACCTTTTTCAATATCTGTGTAAGTGACACAAATTGAATTAAACTATTGGTCTTATTCTTGGTAGCTTTATATCCTCAGGCTAGTGTAATAGATTGCATTGTGTTCTGTAAAAGAGGTTATCAAAATGTTACTTTATTTGGAAATCGGGTCTTTGCGAAGGTAATGAAGTTAAACTGAGGTAATTAGTATGATTTCTAATCTGATATGACAGGTGTCTTCATAAAATGGTGAATTTTGGGCACAGACACGGACATGCACCGAGAGAAAAAATGGGAGGACACACAGAGAGAAGACAGCCATGTGACTGCAGCAATGCATCTGCAAGCCAAGAGAGCAGGAATTGCTGGCAAATAATATCAGCTGGAAGGGACAAGGAAGGATTCCCCCCAGAGCTGTCAGAGAATGGCTCTGAGAACACCTTGGTTTCTAGTTTTAGAATTGAGAAAGAGTAAATTTCTATTGTTTCAAGCCACCCAATTTTGGATACTTGATTATGGCAGCAACAAGAAACCAGTATGGTGACAGGTGACTTCCAGTTGTCTGTTTCTTTACCTGAAGATTAAAGATTATGAATATCCTTGCACTACCTGGCAATGGTGACGGCTCAATAATTTAACAATTGCAATTATTCTGAGGGTGAAGAGAGGAAATGGGGCATAAAGATGCCTGCTTTCTAGCCACTGGCCTGCTATGAAGATTAGAGTATTGGTCCTCATTAAGCACATGGTGTAGCACAGCAGCACAGCATGTCTTGACATAGGTTAGTTCTCTTTAATCACCTCAGTTTCTCTCAGACTTTATGGCCTTTGCCTTTAATTCCCTGTTCTGACTGCTGTTGAAGGTGACATTCTGAAGCTCAGTCAACCTGAATATCTTGGATATTTACTCTTTGCTATCCATGAGGACAACTAGAAGTGACTATATAAATGTCTTGGATTGCAAGTGTGGACATCTAGATTATGATCCTGGGTTTGCCCTGTCATCTCTATGACATCAAGAAGGCCCTTTTGCTCCTCTTAGCTTCCCCCCCCGTACATCGAGAAACTTGTATTATCCAATCCCTGGGGTTCCTTTCAGTGTGAAAGTTGCTCCTAGCATCCCTAATTAAAAATATGTGATACTCTGGGTTAGTGGTTAAAGGTGTCAACCTTACTACAAAGTAGGTCTTTATAAACTGTGGGAAAGATAACAGTTTCTCCCACATTTTGTGTTTGCACCTCCACATGACAACCTTGAACACCCAGTTCCTGGTCTGATACCCGGCATTTATTCCTCACCCCTGAAACTCTACCAACTGCTGCCACCTTTTACCCATCCAGCCCCCAGAAGCAGTTCTAGGAAGGATGAAATTGTTTAGAGCAGCCATTGACACCAAACTCAAGTGGACCACTCCCTCAGTTAGCAAATGAAGACCAACCACATTCAGACCTGGGTATGGAGTTCTCATCTTCTGACTCCTAGCCCTGGGTTTTTCCATTACTTGTATTGTTTCACTGAGGCAGAATTTTCTAATGAGTAAATTATCACACCCACTTGCACATTCGCTACCCTCCAACATTTCCAAATGGAGCGCGCTTGGTCTGTACTACTGGGTGGGGGTGGGAAAGGTTTTTACTCTCCACAGCCCTTACTCTTTCCTATGCTAATAGGAAGCCTTTTGGGAGATGCCCCACAGGTATTATGTGTCCCACAGGAGTAAAGAGAAAGATTGTAATTTAAAATAATATATGGGGGCATGTTATCACATATGTAATATATACATGGCTCTCCTCAGATCAAAGTAATCTTAAGAACTACTGTATGAAAATGAAGGCCTCATATGCCATGCAATATAACATGATTATTTCCAGGTGGGGGGATTTTGAGCGATTTTTTTTTGTGTGCCTTTAAGTTTGTATCTTTCTGTATTGATTCATATTTTCAAAACAAACATTCATCACTTTTACTAAAATAGTTTATTTATTTACAGAAATATTCAACAAGAAGAGTGATACTATGCATATATCATAGGTGAGAAAAATGTTCTGGATTTAAATAATATGCTATTTATATTTTATTCCAAATTGCAAACTCCATAAAGTGAGTAAATCATTAAAGATTATTTTTTTTTAATTCATTGTCAGAATTCCAATGCCTTTTTTATTTTTTTTAATTTTTATTATTTTTGAGACAGGATCTCACTCTATTGCAGGGACTAGAGTGCAGTGCCATCATCACAGCCCACTACAACCTCAAACTTTTGGGCTCAAATGATCCTCCTGCCACAGCCCATCTAGTAGCTGGGACCACAAGCACATGCCACTGTGCTGGGGTAATTTTTTTATATTTTGTAGAGCCAGAGTCTAACTTTTGCTCAGGCTGATCTTAAACTCATGGCCTTAAGCAATTCTCCTGCCTCAGTGTTCCAACGTTCATCCTGATTTGATGGAAGAAGGGGAGAATTGGGATTTAAAAAGCCAGTAAGCAACCCTATCAAAAAGTGGGCAAAGGACATGAAAAGAAACTTTTCAAAACAAGACAGAATGATGGCCAACAAACATATGAAAAAATGTTCAACATCTCTAATCATCAGGGGAATGCAAATCAAAACCGCAATGAGATATCACTTATCTCCAGTGAGAATGGCCTTTATCAAAAAGTCACAAAACAATAAATATTGGCATGGATGCGGAGAGATAGGAACACTCCTACACTGCTGGTGGGACTGCAAACTAGTGCAACCCCTGTGGAAAGCAATATGGAGATACCTGAAAGCAATACAAGTAGATCTACCATTTGATTCAGCAATCCCACTACTGGGCATCTATCCAAAAGAACAAAAAACACTCTATAAAAAAGACACTTGCACTCGAATGTTTATAGCAGCACAATTTACAATTGCAAAGTTGTGGAAACAACCCAAGTGCCCATCAATCCATGAGTGGATTAATAAAATGTGGTATATGTATACCATGGAGTACTATTCAGCCATAAGAAGCAATGGTGATATAGCACCTCTTGTATTTTCCTGGATGGAGCTGAAACCCATTCTACTAAGTGAAGTATCCCAAGAATGGGTAGACAGGCACCACATGTACTCACCAGCCAATTGGTATTAGCTGATCAA
>CAUYRT010045360.1:0-21564 GCA_963574885.1 Lepilemur ruficaudatus
GAGCATCACCACATAAGTTCCACCTAAGATCAGCTGCAGCGTTAGGGTCTCACAGGAGCACAAACCCTGCTGTAAATTGCACACGCGAGGGATCTAGGGCGCAAGCTCCTTATGCCTGATGAACTGAGGTGGAGCTGAGGCGGTGATGCTAGCGCTGGGGAGTGGCTGCAAACACAGATTATCATAAGCAGAGAGGTTTGATTGCAATAAGTGGAATGTGCTTGTATCATCCTGAAACCATACTGTCCCCCAGTCCACCGCCCCCCCCCCCCATTTGTGGAAAAATTGTCTTCCATGAAACCAGTCTAGGTTCCAAAAATGTTGGGGACCACTGCTCTAAACCATTATACCCTAAAGGGATTTTAAACAACCTGACAACCCTCTCCCCAGTTTTCTTCCCCTGGGAAGAAAAGTCAATGAGGTCATCATTGGACTCCTTCGTTTTTCAAACAATCCACACCCATCCTATAGCAAATTCTGCTGGCTCTACCTACAAAACACATCCAGAATTTGATCTGTTCTCACGGTCTCCACTGTTGCCACCCTGATCAAAGTATCATCATCTCTTTCCTGGATTATTGCAATAGCTTCCTAATTGTTCTCTCGGCTTCAGCCTCGTCCCCCATAGTCTATTCTCAACATAGCAGCTGAAGTGATGCTTTCAAAATGTATGTAAAATCACGTCACTCGCCCAAGCCCTCCAGAGGCTTCCTATCTCCCGTAGAAGTAAAAGGCCACAGTTCTCACAATGGCCTCCTCCACCCTACATGATGCGGACACCAGCCCTGCTGGGCAGCACCCCTCTGACCTGGTCTCACCACTTTCCCTCTTCCTCCGTGTTCTCCAGCCACACTGGATTCCTCTTCTTCCTTGAGCAGACTAAGCACCAAACCACTTTGCACTTCTGTTTCCTCTGCCGAAAACCCTCTTCCCTTATCACTTTCTCTGATAGTGAAAGTGATAGTGAAAGTGATGATATCACATCACTTTCTCTGTCAGGTCTTGTTCTACTTTGTTCCAATGTAATCTTCCCCACCACCCAATTTACAATTAGAAATTCATGCCCCTCCCAGAACTCATCCCTATCTATTTTCTGCTCTGTTTCTGCACAACACTTATTATCATATATTTTGCATATAACTTGTTTATTATGTCTTCTGATTCTACCCTACCCATTATAATAAAGGCTCCGTGAAGTCCGAAATGTTTGTCTGTTTTGTTTACTGCGTATTCCCAGAACTTAGAACTAGGTCTGACATACCAGGAGATCTCAATAAATGTTTGCTAAATTGGATGAATGACTTCAATTTATCATTCTCTTTCTTTGATAGGTCAAACATGAAAAAAAGAGAGGATATGAATAATGCAATTGATTAGGTTGATTTAATGGATATATTTTAAACAAAGATGTATTGAAAAAGATAAGCTTCTCTTTTCAAATATTTATTGCAGAGTTTGTCAACGGCAACTATATATTTTGTGCCAATAATTCTTTGTTGTGGGGGGTGTTCATGTACATTGTAGGATGGTCAGCAGCATCACTGGCCCTAACCAATTAGATGCCAGTACAATCAGTACCCCCACCTCCAAGTTATAACAACCAAAAATGTCTCCAGACATTGCCAAATGTCCCCAGGTAGCAAAAATTATCCCAGTTGAGGCCACTCACCTACGGTTATTTCTAAAGTTGAACCACACATATGCAAAAATAGGATTTAATAAGAAAAGTTTAAACAAAAAATATCACAATCATCTGGAAGGAAGATCCTCCAAAAAAAAAAACTGGGTCAAAGTTAGCCAAAAACTATATCTAACATCCATTTTTTACATGGGTGCCAGACAAAATATAGGAACCCAGTTATATTCAAATTTCAGATAAACAATGAATAAATTTTTCAGTGTAAGTATGTCCCATGCAATATTTGGGACATACTTAGACTAAACATTTATCTGTTGTTACCTGAAATTCCAATTTAACTGGGCATTGGTGAATCTTGCAATTTTAATTTATAAAATAATGAGTATAAAACTACTACATATAAAAAAACTAAGCCACTATATATAGAATACAGCCATGACTGTACTCAGAGGCAAAGGTGTGTTTGTCAATGCCTTCATTTCTTAAAAAGAGAAATGACTAAAAATGAACTAAAAGTTTAACTGAAAAATTAGAAAACAATAAAATAAAGGAAAACAAATATAAGTGATCTACAGGAATTTCTCACAGCTAAATTAATTTGAAGGAGAAACCCTTGCTCCTCTAGTAATAGCCTTGCCAATGGAACTGTAATACTCAAAGTCTTTTGCTCCTTGGATGGCACTGGATACAGTCTCATGAAGTGCTACATCTGCCCACCCTTCTGGGTGCTCTGTCAATGTCTCTGTTGATGTCTTTTTCCTTTAGATGTATTACCGTACATCTTTGTCATGCTGTGAAATTTTGTCTACACCCCCTGAAATTTTGACTTGAGGAATCTCTTTAATCACCATTATAGGCATTATTGCTAAGGCTGGTGATTTTAGAAAGAGCCTAATTCATGCCCATTTAGTTGATTCACTTAGATTAACTGAGGCCTAGAGAGTCTCCCTGTCCCTTTTACTAGAGGACAATGTGTGTCCTCTAGTACGTTTGCAGATGAGACTACGTGTAAAGCCAAGGCATTTCTCTCTTATGTCCTTTAGACATTTTCAGGAAGATGGCGATGCCTCTGTGAAGGCATTATCACTGGAGATATGGGCTTAGGATGGATCAGTGAGTGTCTGGACTCCCTGAGGGAAGCACTTCTATTACTAGCTTTGAAAACCAGAGTGAAAACAAAGAAGTAAGGCCTATTGTGTATGATCTGCTATCACTGTGTTGTCATTTCCTGAGCAATGTTCTTATCAGCAGTGGCTCTGTTGCCAAATTTCAATTCGAAAGAGCATTACAAGGGGGAAAAAAATCCAAATTTTTATGTAGTATTTCCTAGGTAGTAAACACAGGATTTCCTGCATCCGAAATGACTTCAACAAATTGCCTGTTCCTTCAAACATGGCTTGGTGACAAATTTGGACCCTGTTCCGTTAGGTGCAGATAAGCTTGCTGATTGAAATCTCCTCTAGCTGAGCAAGGAGTTTTGGCCAACTGTGTAACCCCACTGGGCCCGGGAGTCTCAGGCATGAGTTTTCATTTCAAATTGATTTCTACTTGGCCTTAGTATTACATGTGTTTACATCTTGTCTTCCCACGTAGAGTCCACAATCTGTAAGTATTGAAACTACCATTTTCTTCTGAGAGCTCAAGGCAGCACAGTGATGAATAAAAAGGCAGGTGGTCAATAAATGCTTTTGGTTCATTGGATTTAGAAATAATAAGATGGGAGCGTTCTGGAGGGTTGACTCTGAGTTCTGAACCCTGGCATTTGTTTCTGGTAGGGAAGGATAAACTTTCCAACTCACAATCTCGACAGGAAGGAAGTATGTTCTGTCAACAGAGGGGAGGGCCAGGAATCTCCCCCTTTCAGATATAATTCTGGTCACACCAGGATAATTAGTAAATCTGCAGTAGAAACAGTTCCTTTCCCCCATTTCCCATGCCTAATAAAGTGCTCGTGATGAACTAAGTGAGTGGAATTCTCTCCCCAGACTTCAGTCACTCTTTGTTTTAAAATCCTTCTTTAGTGAGTTGCTTCCGGAAGCATGTGGTTTCATAATTTCCAGTACACATTGTTGGCCTGAAACTCATTTGTGCTTTAGTCATCACAGTGATGTACCAGCAAGTCACAGCAACCGCTCCGGTTTGCCAAAGGACAGGGGATTGACAGGATATAATCAAAATTCTACAGAAATATGGTATTCCATGCCATTATGTGGAAGTCACTAGGGAGGAAACCTTTTCAGAAAAAGCCAGAGTAAATCTTAGGCGTGAGCATTTGTAACACTGTTTCTACAGAGTTGACCCAGTTGCTGTCAAATATAAATACCAGTTATGTACCTGGACACAATCCCTGTGACATGTCCTTGGGTTCAGGAGCACAAATTTGTAGGTTTAGTGAATGGACAACATTCATTTAGTCTATCTCCTGGGCTTGGTTGTTGAGAGTCCAAAAATATTTATCTGTTCACCATGTCTCTAAGCTTTACTGAATTTATGAAAATGAACTCATTAAAATACGACCATAAATTTCCATGATTAATATTTAAGAGGGAATTCTCTTTTAGAAAAATAATATTTAATAATAACTAATATTTATTAAGGCCAAGCACCGTAACAAGCATTTCCCATACAACAATCTACTGAAACCCCTATGAAGTATTTTTGCTCATATTTTATAGATGAGAAAACTGAGGCTCAGGAAAATTAAGAAATCTAACCAAGGTAACAAAAATCTAATCAAGGTCTGAGTGAAAACTCGAGGCTCTTCACAAATATTCAACAAAAGAGAAACCACAAAAGACACTGCCATTATCCCCCTAATTATTTTGTCTTCTGTGTTGATGCTTCTGTTCACCAAGTTTCAACTTTGAGATGGGAACAGAGCCTACAGCTAGTTCTCTGGGGCCAAGGCATCGCTTTCGTTCTCAAATGGAACAGTTCTAATAATGGAACAGTAGAATAATGGAACAGTCCAAGAAGCCTGGGCTTGGAGGGGACTTCTAAGGCACTGTAGTGGGTTCTTGTTTTAGTCTCCTAACATCCACCTCCACCTCCCCTTCTGCCATCCATTCCCTCCCCCACCAGCCGCTCTATCAAAATGTCCCATGGTCCCAGATCAAGGGATAGACATGTGACAATCAGAGCTGAGGAACACCAAACCTGGTCCTGATGACAATTCCCGAGGAGACTGCCCTTTCAGTTCTTGTCTCCCAGAACCCAGGAGCTTCCCTGATTCTGATTCCCTTTCTGAAACTTCATTCTTCAGGTTTCCCGGCAATATTGAAAACTGGCCTAAGTCAGATTCTGTTGCTTGCAAGTGAAGAATTCTAATTGACGCAAAGGTCTAGTCTGGGGTCTTCATGGGGCTGACAGCCAGGCAAGAAAGCACCAGGCCTCCGTTTCTGCTTAAGCAAAAGGGCTCTAGGGTTTTGGACCAAGGGTTTTGTTATTAATGAAAAATTTGAAATACCACTAATCTAGTTCAAACACCCTCAGTCTTGGATAGCTTAAGTTGTAATCATCCACCCCAGCTCTTATAGCCTTGAAATTCGATTTTCATACTAATTTATTTTGCAAATTAATTAAATTGCAAGTAGAAAGCAGCACCTAAGGAGTCCCTTTAATTGCACTATAATTTGCATCCAGCCAAGAGACAGACCTGGGAATAACTGCCATTACAACTCACAGCTTTTTCAAACCTGGTTCCAAATCACATCTGAATTTTCCATTAAACAACTGATTTTCATCACCAAGTTTTAAGTGTACAATGGCACATTTGTGTACATTTCCAGCATTAGTACTTTTTATTATTTTCTACTCCACGCCTGTCAAAGGAATTTTGTTGAATAATTTATTCTTTCGATTTATTGAATTTGAAATTTATAAAATTTTAAGAGACTATTCCAAATTCAAAACTAAATCTAAAGAGACTGATCAGAATTCCTAAGATATCTCCCTATTTCTTATACCATTCCTCTTGTTAAAAAAAAAAAAAAAGGCAAAAATCCAAAGCTCTTTATGAAAAGAAGTAGAGACTCAAATCTGACATGTAGCTTTTGGCTTAAGGTGAATGTAGGCCAATATTTAATAGAGAACACTTGTCCTCTCTTCTCTAAAACAACAGGTTTATATGTTTTTTATTTTAATAAATGAAACTAATGTCATGTGAAAATGGAAGGGTTTCCTAATATAGCAGGTTACATTCAAGCTGGAGTAGTTTCCCATATTTCAGTTGGGAGCCTTGTGCACAGTCACCAGTATAGAGACACTTTGAATTTCAAAATTTCAGATGGGAATTCGTTGTTTAAAATTTGAAACATAATTTCCTTTGGAAATCACATTTAAAATAATGGCCGTGTCTTCAGATTTAGCCTACAAAGGGCTTTCAGACAGTACTGTTCTAATAGTCTCAGTAAAGGTGAATGCGGAAGAGAAAGGACGGATTTTAGAATTTGGCACCTCTCTCTGTGCCCCTCACCCCAGCTTCCTCAGCCCCTTTGATTCCCTAGGTCTCCCCAGCGGTCCTCTCTCTCTCTCTCTCTCTGTGTCTCTTTCTCTCAGACTGTACTTTCCTCAGGCACTACTACCTTCAGGTCACCTGCAGCGAGGTAACCAAATTACTTCCAGGAGCTTATTAAAATGCAGATAACTAAACCACACCTCTTAAATAGAAGTTTCAAGAAAAGGGGCCAAGGAATCTGCATTTTAACCAGTTCCCCAAGTGATTCTTTTAGATACTGAGGTTTGAGAGCCACTACCCTAAAGGTTTTAGTTTCTAATTGCCTACTTCTACCTCCCCCCAAACCCAAATTTCTGTTCACTCGAGCTGCCTGAGCAATGAATTAATATGAACTTATTGAAGAGTTGGGTGATGGCTTCCTCAGGGTTCTCGCCCTTTTCTCTCCCTGTGGAAACTCCTGACATAATGATAATCATTTTTAAAGACTAGGTATATTTCCTTTCAGATAGAGATTTTTTTTTTTGGAATTATATATAGAGAGATTTTCAAGCCTACTTTAAAAAAAGCTTGATAAAATGCATTTTTCCTACCATTTAAGTATTTTGTGACTACAAAATTTTAAGTGACTACCCAATATTTTAATTGTACAGATTTGACAAGTTGTCTACTTGTTCAACATTTATCACTACTGTAAACAAGGCTCTGATGAATATCCTTGAATATAAATCTGTAACAGAATCTCTCATTTTCCCCTTGGGGTTCATTTCTGAAAATAGAATCCATAGTTTCTCACTACAGATTGCCAGAATGCCCTCCAGAAAGGATCAGACCAGTCTACACTCCCAGCAGCTGGGTGTGAGAGCTGCCTTCTACTAACCACACCATCATCAATGTTGAGTAATATCAGGATTAAACAACTTTAGGCACTTTTTTTTTAAAAATGAGGACTGTTGCTAGGGGTGACTTCAAAGAACAAAGGATAAGAGAGGTAAATGGGGTTGTGGGCAGCCCCCGAGTGTGAATCAGGAGCTGAATCGATGGTACCTACCACGGAGGCACTGGGCCTCGTGGCTGTCTTAGTCTCACACAGTCTCAGTGAACCGCACCCAAGGGAAGGGAAGGAAATTATGAAGCCACAGTCCAGGCAGAACTACACACCTGGTGATACCTCTCCTATACTTCCAGGCAGAGTTACTAAATATGTGGTTCACACATGTTAGTATGCAGAAGAATTACCCAAGACAAGAATTAAAACTCAGATTCCTAGCTACACCCAGAAATTCTGATTCAGTTGGCACAAGGCAGGGGCATAGGAACTTCCATTTTGATTAAGAACCCTGTGTGAGTCCAACATAGGTAGCCTAGGACCTCACTTGGAGTAAATTAAACTAAGGGATGGGAGGAACATCTCTGGAGTGTCAACCTTACAAGCCCAAACTTATTTTATACCAGGAAATTACTCCAGTATTGCTTTTTCCATGAGGAATTCACTGTGAACAGTTTCAGAACATTATGGTAATTCTTTTTTTCTATTTTGAAATGAATGTCTGTACTTAGAGGCGGAACTCCTTGCATGGCATGCTGCTATGACCGGCCTAGCTGTCAGTCCCGCACTGGGGATGGATGTCTTCAGCTGTACATGATCCCAGCTTGTAAGGATGGGACAGAGACCTGACCTAGTGTTCTTTCCCTCTCCAGCCTCCTGGTTTGGTGCTGTGTGGTGCTAACCAGAGAGCAACGGTAGCAAATGCTGACATGGCACCATAGATGGCATGTTCATTTGTGGTTCAAAGGCAGCCCACAGACTTCAGTTCGTAAAGTCAGAGAACACGCGCCTTTTGACATCCCGAGAAAGGGCCCCCAGGCTTAGTCTGTCCATCAAGTGCGGTACTGAGAAAAGCTGGAGTCTGCATTGGCATTCAGGCTCCACACGTGCCAGTTCCAATTACCATCTAAGTGTGCCCTTAAAGGGGCTCTGTCAACACTGCTTAGATTTGAAGATGAAGTTCAAGGAAGGTAAAAAAGTTTGCAGAACTGATGCACAAGGTAAGCCTTAACTTGAGGCAAAGTAGGTAGTCACCCACTGTTATGGGCTGAATTTTGCCCCACCCCCAAATGTATATGTTGAAGTCCTAACTTCCTGTACCTCAGAATGTGACTGTGTTTGGAGACAGGACCTTTAAAAAGGTAGTTAAGGTTAAATGAGGTGACTGGGGTGGGCCCCAATCCAGTATGACTGGCATATTTGTAAGAAGAAGAGATTAGGACACCAACATACACCAACCAAGGGATGACCATGTGAAGACAGGATTGGGGAGGAGACATCCAGGTACAGGCCTAGGAGAAAGGCCTCAGAATGAAACCAACACTGCTAATACCTGGATCTTAGAACTTGTATGTAGCCTCCAGAATTATGATAAAATTAATTTCTATTGTTCAAGCCTCTCAGTTTGTGGTGCTTTGTTATGGCAGCCCTAGCAAACTAACACACCCACTGTATTATGATTTGAACAAATCTCTCTCTGCTGGGTGCCTAGAATACTCCCATTAGAGATGGTCAGTCCTTTGGCTTTGGCTATTCCATTGAATAGTTTCTTCCTTAATCTCTCTCCCTCTCCCCCTCCCCCTCCCCCTTCCCCTCTCCCTCCCCCTCCTTCTTTCCCTCCTCCTCCCCCTCCCCCTCTCCCTCTCCACTGTGCTGGCCCAGGTTGGCTCACTCATCTGTGCATTCTCAGGCTGCATGTCAGGGTCTCCATCCAGTGGAATTCACAAACATTCATTAACTTTCTATAAGCCAGACATGCTACGTGGTAGAGATTTCAAACGTGTAATCCTGGTGTTTGACATACTCACCATCCGGGGAGGCAGAACCCTGCACAATTTAAGGGCAGAGACGCGATAGCTGTGGGAGTAGAGGTGGGAATGACTAACTTTGCCTGAGGGACCTGGGGAGGCTCCACAGAAAAGGTGAGTTTGAAAGGATGCGTGGGAGGTTAGCAGACAAAGAAGATAGAAATTCTGACTAAGAGAAATAGTATGTGCCAAAAGACAGAAGTGTCAAATGAGGCATGTCTGGAAGTGATGGGAACTTTGGTCGGGGAGATACTCAAACACTGCCTGCAACGTCCTCAGAAGTGGATGGCAGGGCAGGACGAAAGGACCCTGCTGGGAGCACATTGGCCGGGAGGGCCCTCCAGTTCCCCCAGATCCTTCCAGCATCTCTGAAGCAAGTGGATGGTCTCTGCAAGCCAGAACCGGCCCCCACTTCCCTCCTGCCTTCCTGTGCATTGGCTTTTGAGAGAGCACAGGAAGCCCAGTATAAAGGCCAGAATCCCCACAGCCCACTCACTAGCAGTCAGGGTTCCCAGGCCCAACTTTCCACTTTTGGAGAGCTGGAGAGTGACCTAGCGAGGAGATGAGGTTTAAGCTGGTCCCTAACATCTGCTCAGGAGAACATAACATCTTTACTGCTGTCTTGGTGTCCAAGGTTCTCTCAGCTTGTCAGAAATCTTGACAGTATTCCTTCTCCTTTCTGTGTGGTCACACCAGGGTCTGTGTGTTTTGGCGAATAACTGATATTCTCCCTATTTATAGACTGTTTCCCATGTTATTCACTTACAGGGTTTCTGTGGTCCAATGTTCTGTCAAGTCCCAGCTGGCCAGGAGTGCGTAATAGTCATTAACACCACAGCTGCTTGTTTTATAGTCTCCATGTATAGCCCAGTTGTTAAGCGCTCTTAGATAAGTTTAAAACTGTTTGTGTTAAAACACATATATCCAGCTGGGGGAAAAAAAATGCTCATTTGTGCTAAGTGCCTTTCACAATTAATATCAAAGCTAAAAATATAAGTTCTTCATTATCCAAATGATAAAATATTCATTTTTGCCTTTTCAAGATATAGAAGAGGAAAAAGTATTTTGGAAGAAGTATTTCCTACAGATCCAAACCAAAGAATAATCTTTGATAAAAGTAAAATGTCCCAGGACACTGAGCAGAGAATGAAATACCTTTTTCTTTGTATCTCTTCTACTTCCTTATAACCTGTTTTGAGAAGGAGAAAGTTTGGTAGGTACCTACTCAAATGCTGAATTTCCTCTTTCAGATAGAATTGTTAGCATCTTATGTAATCACTGACTAGCTTATCTCCTCATCCCATAATAATCTTGAATAGCATTTTGACTGCTCTTTAAAATAAAAACTTTATTGAGATATAATTCACACACCATAAAATTCATTCATTTAAAGTGTATGATTCAGTGGCTTTTAGTTTGTTCACAGTTCTGCAAGCACCACCACAATCACTTTTTTATCACTCCAAAAAGAAACCCCATAGCCCTGAGCAGTCACTCCCCCGTTTCCCCCCATTGCCCTGCCCACTAACCCTAGACAACCACTAACCTGCTTTCTGTGTCTATAGATTTGCAGTTCTAGACATTTCATCTAAAAGGAATCATACAATATGTCATCTTTTGTGACTTGCTTCTTTCACTTAGCATAATGTTTTTCAGGTGCATCCATGTTGCATTGCATATTAGTATTTTATGTCTTTTTATTGCTGGATAATATTCCATTGCATGATTGTACTATTTTTGTTTATTCATTCATCAGTTAATGGACATTTAGGCTGTTTCCACTTTTTGACTATTGTGAACAATGTTGCACAAGTTTTTGTGTAGACATGTGTTTTCATATGTTTCATACAGGGTAGCATTACTGGGTCATGTTATTTTGACTGTTTTTTCAATGTTGGAGAAGGGCATCCCCAGATTTCAAAACTGATGAGCACAGGGAAGGACATTGGTTAATCTTGTCCATTTTGTTGCCAATATCATTACATAATTCTCTCGCGCAAAACAAGAACTAGGTAATAACTTTGGAAATAACCTCTGACTCACAGAAGAATCAATTGATCAGCAACTGTGTCCACTGATCACCTAAGGAAGCTTCTATGTTATTCAGATGTACAAACCACACAAACAAGGTATTTATTGTCAAAAGTCAACCTTTAGTAAGACACCCTGCCCTCTTTTGTGTCATATTTATCTGTTTAATTGCTAGATAGAACACCATAATTTTCAGAGAAGACACAGAGATTTTTCTATAGGACATTCTTGCCATTATTTTGCCAACACTAATGCTACATCTTGTCTGTTTGTTATGAGACATTGCAATGCTGAGCATCCGGGACATGCCAGGCTTTGTGCTCAGCGTAGGGGGTAAAAGTAAGACTGAGATAGGGTCACTCTCCTCATACAGTCCACATCCCAGTGATGAGTATGAGGCTGGACAGCTCACCGATCTCTCATGCCAGGCATGTATTAGCATGTGGTGCTCAGATGAAGGATGAAGCACCACCAGTTGGGGACATGAGGAGAGACCCCAAGGAAGAAGTGGCATTTAACATGTGTCTTGGCAGATGAGTAAGATTTTGGTATGTAAATGTATGTGGAGAGGACATTGCAGAATTGCACATGAAAGAACATACATGAATAAAGGCAGATAAGCAAGAAAGCAAAGGATCTATTTGGGGAGTTCAGATTTAAATCCCTTCAATACTACTTACTAACCTTAACTTAGTTTTGGTAATTTACCTGAATTCTCTAAGCCTCAGTTTCCTCATTTCTAAAATGGGCAAAATAATATCATCATATTTTGTGAGGATTAAATGATAATATATTTAAAATGTTCATCACGGGCCAGGCTCCATGGCTCGTGCCTATAATCCCTGCACTTTGGGAGGCTGAGGTGGGAGGATTGCTGAGAGCAGGAGTTCGAGGCTGCAGTGAGCCTCAAACTGTGCCACTGCACTCCAGCCTGGGCAACAGAGTGAAATTCTCCACCCCCCCCAAAAATTGTTCATCACAGTGCCTAAAATATAGTAAGCACTCAATGAAAAGTTGGTTTCAAGGGGTTTGGCTGGTATACAGGTAGATATAAGGGAGCAGAAAGTAGGTTGAATCCGTATTGCAGAGAACCTTGAAGTGGGATGAGATGTTTGAACTTAGATCCATAAGAAATAAGGAATTGAAAAGATTCTGGAGTAAGGAACAGTGTCATTACACTGTGTTGGACAGGAGCACGTAGGATGACATGAAATGGGCTTAGTCTTTAGAAGTCCATAGACGTGGTCCTAGGGAAAGGTGATGAGGTGTGAAGTACAGAAATTAAAATGAGGAGTCACTTCAAAGGCTTTACAAAAGCCAACTATCCAGAATATACAGCTGCTTAAATTTCAGAGGCAACAGAGACACTGAAGCTTTTGAGCCTGTGTAGCTGGGAGAATAGTAACGTACTAACCAGGAGAATGAGGACAGATGAGATAATACTTTGGCTCTGAAGCGTTTGCGGTACCTGTGAGACATCTGTGTGAAGGTGTCTAGCAGACAGAAAGGAGGACTACAGCATGGAAGAGAAAGTCCAGGCTAGAAACCCTGGAGTCACCTGCCAAGAACAATTGGTGGAAGCGAGGGGGCGGGCAACACAGAACTTCACAGGACAGTGGAGCTTGCTGGAAAGAAGAGAAACAGGGACTGAGGAGAAGTCGAGGAGACCCGTCGTGCGTGCCTAACAAGTTGCTAAGGGGGAAGCCCTTCACAAACTGTCAAGTGCTACAGAGGCTCAAATTGATGAGAAGCAGAGGACCGAGCAGCTGCTGCTGAGAAGGCCACAGGGAGCCCTTTCCTGAACCGACAGCACAACTGTGATTCCCTTGATAGTTCTGATAAACAGTCCAATGAACTAATCACACTGCTAGTCCTTGGATAGGATGTCAAAGGAGTCATTAAACCAAGCTTTTTTTGACCAGAAAATTTGCTCTTGAATGCTTCAAGTAACTGTGTTAGTCATTCCAACTTTCCTGATTACTTCAACTGCTTTTTGAATCTATGTGCACAGCCATTTTCTCAAGTTAAGTAGTGATGTTTAGGGGCTTCGGTGGCAAGGCATTGGTATAGGGGACAGTGGTGCCATCTACTGTCGCCTTCTTTGAAGGGAACAACTTCAGGAACAGATTCATTGTCTCCCATCACACATTTTGCATCAAGTCTTTCAAGTAGAAATAGCTCCACATTTTACACTGTGTAATCAGTCAAAGTACGGTGGCCTGTTAGTAGCATTTGCCCCTTAAGTTCTAGCAAAATCTTTCTTGATGTCTCCCCTGATGGTTATAGGGGAGGTCAAACCCCGAGGCCCAAGGAAGTCAGGGACCATAACGGAAGGAAGGGCACAGGCTCAAGCTCTGCAGGTGCTAGCAGTTAACGCTCATAACCCCAAATCCCTGTGGTTCCTCCCATGGCCTTAAGAAGACACTACGTTATCTCCACTTTTCAGACAAGGAAACTATGGCTAAGAAAAGTTGTTAACTGAGGTCAAATGCTAGTACGTAGCTGAGCTAGAAGTTGTATTTAGATCTGACTGCAGTGTTTCTTCTGCTGAATAACTTCTTTCGGTCAGATTTGCGAGGATTCCTACAGATGTTTACCACACAGTTCTGACGCAGCCGTTCTCAGACTCCAGCTGGTGGAGAAGCTGCAATCCATGCACTGGATCTTTTTTTTTTTTCCTTAAACCATTTAGCACTTCACCATATATGCTAAATTAGCCATTTCATATATTTGTCTGGATACCTTTTAGTTTCAAATACCTCTATGATCGAAAAACTATACCTATTTCAGCTTGGCTATGTTTCCTATGCTCTTCTTAGACAAATCTATGACAAGAGAAAGGTTAAAATCAATTCCATTTCAGTGAGAAGGTACATCTTTAATAATCTCTCTCAAGTACTTAGATATAACTTAATATATAAATGATTTTTTCATAATCAGGATTGGAAAAGTGAAAAAGGTAAACTTGAAAATATTTAGTAATAATAAAGCTCTATTGTAGAAATGTAGACATTACTACTAATTATATATTTAGTTATTCATGAATAATGCAAATATAACAGCCATTTCGTGCAAAATATATGATAAATCAGAGTAAACTAAGAATTTCTGTGTAAATTAATTTATGAATTTAATAGCTTTCATGCTTCCTCCAAACAATATGCTGAAAATGTCTCTCTTGCCCTAGGGAAGTACATACACATAAAGCATGCCTAGTGAGGTCTGCGATTTTACTAAAATAAATTACTGCTTGCCAACATAAAGGGGAAACAGTAATTTATAGGGCTGCAGTGAACACAGGTTTTTTAAATTATGGTCTGTCCTAGGGGGAAACTACCCCGGTACAAATGCATTTATAAGAAAATAGAAAAGTTTGGAAGCCCAGGCACTGTGGCATAATATTTTATTACCATCATTATTTGCCTAAGTTAAGGTGCTTATCAGACTTGATCTCAGCCCTAACAAAATTTAAAGTAGTATAACTGCATTCAAAGGAGACCTACATCATTACAATATTCCTGGTTCTTCGTGTCTGAGGAGCTCTAAAGTTTTCTAAGCTCTTTATCACACTGCCTCTCAAACAAGGTTCCTGACCTAGAAGAAATAAAAAAACTAAAACGTACAGAGTTATAAGCTGCTCTACAAGGGTAATTTGTACATTAGCTCGGTCCTAAGGATGAGCTATGATGGTCTTATTGAGAAGGTTAAAACTAGTGTCCGGTCTCTGTGGGGGATTTTCTTTTCTCCAGCCAGAGAAAAGAAAACTTGTCCTTTTATGGCTTTGGTTAAAGAACTGATGAGCGCATATCTATGAGTTGTTTGTTTTTGTGCATCTCCCCCAGGAGCACCACTTCGTTTCATAGCCAACCTAGGCCCATGGTGCTCCGTGTTCATCCCTCTCTTGCTGGGAGAGCAAACGCCTTCCCTGGATGAATCCCATTGTCTGACTTTCCAACACACCACAAAGGGCTGCTACATCCTAACAGTAAACACACCTAGTCACATAGATGGGAGCCACTTCAAATTCATGTTCTCTGACATCTCCCCTCCCCCAGCCCCAAGGCTGTCCCCAGGATGTCCTGGCCAGCCTTCTCTTCCAGCCTCTTCAAGGGCCATTGCAAACCTCCTCCTCTTCCCTCAAACCCCACCACCTCTCCACATCCCATACTCTAAATAGACAACCTCCCTACTCTCAAGCTAGTCTACTCCTCACCCACCTTCATTCCTGTCCTTCCATTCCAGGGGACAAGGCTGCTACTCCAACCATCTTCCTCAGGAATCTTGCTTCAATAACTATTATCTCTCTGGTCGGAATGTTCTATCTCTCCTTCTTGGTTGATTCTTTCCCTTAGCAGACACAGAGTCTTCTGGATTTGCCCCCAACTCCCTGGTCTCCCTGGTTTACTCCACAGGCTGACAGCCATTACATGTAGGTGGGCCCCACGTTCTTTTCAAAGCTCAGCTCCTTCATCACTCTGCACTCTGCTTTGGCGTCCTCATGTTCACTCTGCACCAGTCAGGGTCTGTAAGGCTGGCGGGCGGAATCCCCCTAGGGGCTTGCACCCCCGCTCCCCACATCCTGAATTCGCCACGTGGTTCTGACGGGGCGTTTCCTGGTGGAAGAACCACCCGCTGGGGCCGCTTCTTGTTTTGCAGCGAAGATCCAGCCCAGCTGTCACTCTGGATCTACTGCGGGTCAAGACGGCCCCTATATAACCCTCCTCCCCAGTCCCAGCGACGTGACTTCTTGGGACCCTTTCCCTGGGACCCTTGAACCTCGCCTGGGAGTGCTCTACAAATAAAACTACCTTTGTTTAGCGCATTCGGCCTCTTCCTTTTTATTCCAAACTTTACATTTGGTGCTGAAACCTGGGAGAGGAGTGTTTGGTGCGCCAGTTGTGACTGCGCCCCCTCTCCGTGGCAACCACCGCTGGGACTGGGACCTCAGACCGATCCCGCCTGGCCTCGCCTTCATCTTTCGGCCAGGGTGACTCACCCCCTCTGCCCGCCAGGTCACTCCAGGAGCCTCTGCACAGTTTCCAAGACCCAGGGTCTCTCCAGAAATCGTGGATCCATGTCAGAGGCATCCTCCAGCCAGTCGCGAGTATTTTCTGGGGACGCCTAGAAAATCTCCGACCCTTGCCCAGGGGCACCACGCAGCACACATCTTGGGGAGGAGACGTCCCCCCAACCTGTGTTCCCATCCATAGGCTGACCCAAGGTCAGTCCGTCCTGCGACCTGACTGGTATGGAGGGCCCCAGATTTCCAAAATTCCTCACAGATGCCCCAGGGGTGTCTCCTAGCCATTAAGCACCTCGTTTTAAGCACCTCGTTTTATTGTTCTGGCCGATGTACAAATTAGGCAATGATTCACAGTGGCCAGAGAACAAGACCTTTGATTTTACTGTCCTACAGGACCCTGACAACTTTTGTCATCAGGACAAAAAGCGGCCGGAAATTCCCTCTGTCCAGGCATGAGCCTCCCGTCACTCTCTGTGCCAAACCTGCACCGTATCCCAAATTCTGTAAATTTCTTGGCACAGGCTCCTCCATCTACTCCTTCATCGTCTACCCCTCTGTCGTCTACCTCTTTGTCGTCCACCCCTTCCTCTCCTCCTCCTTCATCCTCCAATCCTTCTGTTGTTCTCTCTCAGGCCTCTTCTGCCTTCTCCGACCCTCTAGACTCCCTCATGTCACCCCTGCGTGACCTCCACCCTATTCCCACCATTCCCCACCAGCGTCAACTCCTACCTTGTCCTCTGTCCAGTTGCAGCTGCTACTCATGGGTGAGCTGGGCAAGGTGTAGTAATCACCACAGGGGCTTGTGTCCACATCTTCCTCCATCGAGCCAGATTTGTGCCTCCTGCTCTGGCTGGAGGAGGTGCTGGGTGGTGTTCTTCTTATGCTGGTACTGGCTGGATTCAGATCGTGTGCCAAGTGTCCTTACAGCTCCCCCAGGGAGAAGTTGGGTCCTGTTCCAGTCACCACGGGTGTCCGGGACACTTGAATGAGCTCAGTGACGCTAAGCACGCTGGGGATGACAAGGCTCTCCTGGAACTCAGTCGTGTAAAGCGTGATGGGCTTGCTGCCCTCCTGGTCCAAGCCCATCCCCCCCTCCTGACTGCCGCTCTGCTCCGAGTCTCACTCGTGCATGAAGTGGGCCTGGTGGAGGTCCAGCTCCTTCACCGCCAGGCAGATGTGGTGGGGCTGCACGCGGAGCACAGAGTGGCCGCACTGCGCCGCCTCGATGCCTCGACCGGGTGCTTGCCGTTGATGCTCTTGGGCGGGTTGCCCTTGAACGGGATTGCCATGGCCGGGTCCAGCTGCCACATCTTGTCAGCCTGGTGCAGGCAGTCAGTCGATGCACTGCATCTTGCCCTTCTGGTCGGGGTTCGGGAGCGCGCAGCCCGGTGCCTTCTTGCGGGTGATGGCGGGTGCGGGGTCCTTGCGGCACTCGGGCTGGCTGTCTTTGCATGGCTTGGCCAGCAGCCGCAACTCCCACTTCTGCTTGACTTCAGGCTTCTCGCCTGGCGGCTCCTCCTTCACCACCTGCTCCTCGTCCTTCGACAGCTGCTTCTCATGCTTCTTGCAGTACTTGCGCTTCTGCACCTGCAGGTTGCACCAGGTGTAGGCAAGGGTGTGCACGTGAGGCAGCAGGGCCTCAATGAACAGGTGGAACTCATCCAATGTACTTGCCTAGATCCTACTTACCCTGCAGGGCCTACAATCCTTGCAACCCACGTTATTACCCAGTCATCTCCTAACATCAGGAAAAGCTGAAAAAGGCAAAAAAAGCCCTCAGACCCCTATCGGCAACCTGATAGACATGGCCTTTAAAGTCTTTAATTCCTGGGACGAGCAGGCGGAGGCTCAGCGGCAGGCATGTGTCCGCCAAAAGGCACACTTGCAGGCCCAGGCCTTGGTGGCAGCTCTGCGGCCGGCTGGGATGGGTATGCTAAGCAACCGACCTGGGAAATCTACTGGACCCGGAAGCACACCTCCGGGCAAGTGCTTTAAGTGTGGCAAAGAGGGCCACTGGGCTAAGTGCTGCCTGCAACCACGGCCACCTACTAAACCATGCCCAGCATGTGGTCAGGAGGGACCCTGGAGAAGTGACTGTCCCTCTGGTCCCAGAGCCAGGGGGCCAGCCCTTCCACCCCTGGACTTGTCGATGGCGGTTTTAGGCCTGGCTGCCGAAGACTGATGGAGCCTCGACTCAGTGACCCCAATCACCCTCGCCGAGCCCAGGGTAACCATCCAGGTAATGGGTAAGGCAGTGTCCTTTTTGGTTGATAGGGGGGCTACCTGCTTTGTCCTGCCTTCTTTTTCGGGTCCTACCTATCCCTCCCAAGTCTCCATTAAGGGAATTGATGGCCGGCCGACCCTACCTCATACTACCAGGCCCCTTACTTGCATCTTCGACAGCCTACCTGTAACTCACTCTTTCCTCATCATTCCCACCTGTCCTACTTCTCTACTGGGATGGGACTTGCTGACTAAACTAGGCACCAACCTTCATTTCTCCTCTGAGCCAGCATCTCTCCTACTGCGCTCTCTTTCTCCTGCCTCCTCTACTGGTTGGGAGCACTCTTCTCTTTCCCTGCCGCCTGACTTGGTTAATCCATAGGTATGGGACACCTCCATCCCAACAGTAGCCACTCACCACATACCCAATCTTATCTGGTTAAAAAACCCTTCATTATTCCCCTCACGGTCACAGTTCCCTATTTCACCCTCTCATTGCAGAGGACTTAAGCCCATCATAGAACGCCTTTTATGCAAAGGCCTCCAAATCCCCACTACCTCCCCCTACAACACTCCCATTCTGCTGGTCAAGAAGCCAGACGGTTCTTACCGCCTGGTTCAGGACCTCAGGCTCATCAATGAGTCTGTTGTTCCTATACATCCAGTGGTACCCCATCCCTACACTCTGCTGTCTCACATTCCCCCTTCCACCTCTCATTCCTTGGTCTTAGACCTTAAAGATGCTTTCTTTACTATACCTCTAGATCCAGCCAGTTACAATCTCTTCACATTCACTTGGGAAGACCCTGACACCAACACCGCACAACAACTCACATGGACCGTCCTGCCCCAGGGGTTCAGAGACAGCCCTCACCTTTTTGGTCAAGCGCTAACTAGGGATCTTCTTGGTTGCCCCCTGCAGCCTAGTTCTCTTCTTCAATATGTCGATGACCTTCTGCTGTGCAGCCCTTCTCTACAGCATTCCAGGAATCAAACTAACACCTTGCTTAATTTCCTCGCCTCAAAAGGCTACCAGGTATCCCCTTCCAAAGCTCAACTCTCATTACCTGCTGTCACCTATCTTGGTCCTCATCTCACCCCTACCACCCAGCATCTCACTGTCGATCATCAACCAGCTCTCTGTGAATGTATGGAGTGTACCAAGGAATAAGATGTGTTGGGTAATTTTGTCTAATTCAGAGTTTGTTTGGAAATTGATTCAAGGTATGGATTTAGAGGAAACATAAAAGCAAGATAGAAGGTAACTAGTAAGGCAGAGACAACGATGAAGAAACACTGTGAATATGGAAATGTATTTTTGTTAAGAAAGAACAGAGAGGGAATGGTTTTGTGTAAGAAGGATCTTGTGTGGTGACTTTTTGTCCTGAAACAGAAAGGTTGGTTATTTGAGAAAGAGGCAATCGAGGACAAAAAGAGAAAGCATGTCGTAGGTGGTTTGTGTAAGTTGTGATGGGGTTCGTGGAAGGGAATTTATGAAAGAATCATGTGTATGATTGAGTTGGCTGTATTTAAAGGAGAAAGGTTTGGTTAAATCACAAGGTTTTCTTGAAATCCAGATTTCTCTGCAGCCTCAGTGGACAAGACCCCATGCAGTAGTCCTGACTATACCCCCACAGCGGTCAAGCTTCTTAATGACCCCAGTGGGTCCTGGCACCACCTCTCCCGGATAAAATGGGCAACCCCCCCCCAACTGCAATACCTAGTCCCTATTCCTGTCAACAGGTTGGACTGACCAAGTTACGCCTAACCCACAGACCACCAGCACTCTCACCACTGCCTGAAAAACACCTGGCCTTGCTGTGTATGAGAGGTAGCTCACCCAGCAAGCCTGGTTCCCTCGACACCCTCCAGCTTCAGGCAGTGTGGTATATTGGCCACGTCCTGGGACCACTTTGCATGATTTTGACTGCAAGTCCTGCCAGTGGATCTGGGTAACTACAGGCCGCACACATGGTATCCGCTAACTAGTTGAGCAGCTCGGTGTTCCCCAACTGGTTCCCCTTCCCACTTGTGCCAAACAGGGGTGGACAAGGTATGGTCCTTAACTTCCTTACTTTTTGAATAACAGATTTATGTCTTCTGTTCCGGGGTTCATTTGCTTATTTCCAGGGTTGCTGGCCTTTCTATTTGGCATTGGACTTTACTCGGTAGCCCCGCCAGAGTGGAGGAAGACCGAGGAAGTCCTGCTAGTATTTGCCTATTGGGTCATAGTAAGCCTTATCCTCCTACTAAGAACTAGCCTCTAATCAGCCTCACTTAGCCTGCCGCCCCTGGCCCAGCTGTAGCCCTGGGACATTCTTGAAATCGTCTCCAAACATTGCCACTCTTTTGGAGTCAGCTGCAGGGATTCCTCAGGATGTTAGTAATACACCTCCTAGCAATGGCAGCTCTCTTGCCACTGGTCCTGACGGCACCCCTCCAGTTCTGGCGCTTTAAAGTTCAAGAGACGTACATGAAGGGCTCCACTGTCTATACCCAGCTGGCGGGGCAGGCAGACTGCTCCTCTGCCAATCAAACCTCGCCGATAACCATACCCATCTCTCTGATGTCTGTTCCCCTCATCCTCCTCCTGGCTTGCAGCCCTTTGTTTTACCTATGACCAGTCCAAGGGCTCCTGCCAGTATGGGTCTGACATCTACGGGGGATGTCCTTACAGGTCTTGTGTAATGCAGATGCCAGGGAAAGGACGGGCCAAAAAAATGTTCCACTTCAACTCTAAAAGTCACACCTTCACTCTGACCATCCTTGACCCCAACCATGACCGCTGGCAAACCAGTGTTCCTGGAGAACTTTATTGATACCACTTATACACCGCCCCTCAGGGGTCTCTGCACATATCCAGAGAAACCCAAATTCACTCTGTCCAAGTAGCAACTTCAATCTTGCAAGAAGAACAGGCCCTTGCTGACAGTTTGACTCCACAGATCCTTACGGTCAGTTGACCCAACCAAAGACTGCCCCCATCATCTCCTGGTTACAGATTCTACAGCGCACAATTGCTTTTCTCAACTCTTCGGCTCTAGCTCCTAATATCTTGCACTGTTTTCTCTGTGCCTCTCGACGTTGGCCTTTGTTAGCAGCTGTCCCTTTAAATTCCTTTAACTACCCCACTGTCTTTCTCTCAGGCGAAGACTGCTCTTCATCTCTGACCCAGGTTCAGTTATGGGAACCTGAGCCCAGTGACCAGCAGGTCCCCGACCGCATCTGCTACCTTACCTCCCACACAGACCCAAACTCGCAACTCCATGGGCGCTGTATTTCTAACCATACCGTCTCTTCAGCATTGTCTTCCCAGCCAGGAGAGTCCTTTTGGTGCAA